>PVJN01035835.1:0-21847 GCA_004026805.1 Lasiurus borealis | reverse complement strand
GTTGGTAGGTGGCTATTGCTGGCATGGGAGTTCTATGTAGAAACATGTCAGGAGGCTGGAGTAGGAGGAAGGAATAGAGGGAGCCAAGACTAGATTGGCTGGACTAGAGTAAAGCAGTGAATGCATAAGTAATAGCAAGAACATTTATCTTGGGCCTTTTCAGTATTTAAAGGTCAGATGTCCATGTGGATCTAAAAATTACTAGTTGCCCTAACCAGTTTGGCTCAGTGGATAGAGCATCGGCCTGTGAACTGAAGGGTCCCGGGTTTGATTCTGGTCAAGGGCATGTACCTTGGTTGCAGGCACATCCCCAGTAGGAGGTGTGCAGGAGGCAGCTGATAGATGTTTCTTTCGCATCGATGTTTCTAACTCTCTCTCCTTCTGTCTTCCTCTCTGTAAAAAATCAATAAAATATATTTTTAAAAAATTACTAGCCATTAACTACATTGATGCCAGTGTGTCATTTTAATTTTGGCACAACTCTGCATGACTTTTTTTTTTAATATATATTTCTTTTCCCATCTCCTCCTCCTAGCCATCCTCTTTCTTTGCCTATTTTCTCCCCTCTTTTCTCCTCCCCTCTCTTCTCCTTCCTTCCTTTCTTTTTCCTGGTTGACTTGAAATTTGGCATTCAATAATGGAGTTTGACTCCATTTGGCAGCACTAAGCAGTGTCCTGCCAACACAGCTGATTTTCCCGTGGGTGTCAGATCCCAGGGACAATTTAACTTAACCTTCTCTTCAGCTACTAAACTTGAAGTATTTTCGAAAAGCATGTATATTTGGGCCACCAAATTTTCACATAATGAATTCTTATCAAGAGAAGCCAGTGGAGTGTCTCTACTTAAATATAGAATAAACTGCCGAAACCAAAACCCCAATACAGAATAACTTACAGAAAGCAGATTATTATTTTCTAATAACTGAATTTTCTCAGAACATCTAAATATTAAAACACCAAGGTTTTGGCCTCAGACAGCAATATTTATCTATCTATCTATCTATTTATTTATTTATTTATAATATATTTTATTGATTTTTTACAGAGAGGAAGGGAGAGAGATAGAGAGCTAGAAACATCCATCAGCTGCCTCCTGCACACCCCCTACTGGGGATGTGACCACAACCAAGGTACGTGCCCTTGACCGGAATCAAACCTAGGACTCTTCAGTCCGCAGGTCGACACTATCCATTGAGTAGACCAGTTTTGGCAGCAATCATTTTTGTTTGTTTATTGGAGGATTACCAGAAGAGTTTGGCATGCCCACTTCTAAAGAAGCCAAAACTTTTGTGGGAAGAAAATAATGGCACTTGCTGATGTCTACTCTGAACTAAATGTTAGCTATTTAGTAAAGTTGATGGTTCTATTTAACCATTGCCTTCAAACTACCAACATATTATGTCTTCCCTATTCTAAAAATGACCCTTATTCTGCTCTTAAATTACTGACCATTCTCCTTCCTTTCTTTACAAACCTTTTGAAATATGAACTTACCCTGTTGCTTCACTTCTTTCTCTTTCCATTTTCTTCCAAATTGCTTACAATTTGGGATTTTCTCCTGTCATCCCATATAATCCATTTCTAGGATCAGCAGTGACATCTTAATTATCTCATCAGTTGTTAATAACTGAAGTTGTTAATCAGTAACCAGTTGATATTATAAGATATTATTTAGAAAATAAATCTACAATACTCCATTTTCTCTAAGAAGAGAATAAGTGCTCTAGACTGTAGCAAGAGAAATTAAAGTGACAGTCAAGAAAGAACTATAAATCAAGATAAAATAGTCTTGGAATAATATTTACTATGTTTTCCTCTTTTCCAATAATATTAAACAACTGGGTAACTTTTTAGTATATCCTAATTTAGATGAAAACAGCCTATAAGTAAGAAAATTTACTATTTATTTATTTTTTTAAATATATTTTATTGAATTTTTACAGAGAGGAAGGGAGAGGAATAGAGAGTTAGAAACATCGATGAGAGAGAGACATTGATCAGCTGCCTCTTCCACACCTCCCATTGGGAATGTGCCTGCAACCAAAGTACTGTACATGCCCTTTGACCGGAATCGAACCTGGGACCCTTCAGTCCGCCAGCCGATGCTCTATCCACTGTGCCAAACCGGTTTTGGTGAAAATTTTTAATAAAAATTTTCCCTCTAATCATGATCTTTGATATTGTACATGCAATAGATGTTTAGAACATAGGTTTTTAAAGGAGAAAAATAAGAAATATCTTCAAGTTGGAATAGGAAGACTAGACAACCCCAGTTATTAGGTGGAGTAGAATAAAATATAAACAAAAGGTTTGATCTAGTTTCTCAAAAATAATTTTAAGAAGACCAAGTAGTTTCTTATTTGTAAAGGTAGGAAGTTCAAAGGATATTATTTATTGTAATGTAATTTATCAAGTGTTTGTAGAGCACACAATATTTTCAACCCTGTGTTAAGACCTCTGGTAGGTATCATATCTAATAAAAGAGTCATATGCAAATTAACCAGCACTCTGCTATACCCACAAGCTTCATCCACCAGCCAGTCAGGAGCAAGTATGCAAATTAACCCCAACCAAGATGGCTGTGGCCACAGAGAGAGCAGGAGGGAGGCTTGGGTTTCCCCAGTGATGGAAGAAGCCAAGCTTTCCACACACTCTGGCAGGCCCATGCCTCCACTCAAAGCTACAACGTTTCAATTAAAAAAGATAAATAAATCTCAAGAAAAATGGCGGCAGCCATGGAACTGGAGAGAGTAGGAGGATAGGGTTGTCCCCGGCAATGGAGGTAGCCAAGCTTCTGCAGCCCTGGCCTGTCTTGGCCTCTGCTTAAGGCTACAAAGTTTTAATTATAGAAGGTAAATAAATCCCAACAGAAATGGCTGCTGCCATGGAGCAAGCAGAAGGCTTGGCTCTGCTCCAGGCTACACAGTTTCAATTGTAGAAGATAAATAAATCCCAGATACTATGGCCCTGATTAGGTTGCTGAGGGGGGTGTGGGAGCGTGGCCAGCTTGCAAACCATCACAGGCCCCTCTCCTGATCTGGGAAAACCTTCAGGGCAAACCAGCTGGCCCCCACCCATATACCAGGCCTTTATCCTATCTAATAAAAGAGTAATATGCAGATTGACCATCACTCCAACACACAAGATAGTTACTTCATATGGACACAAGATAGCCACTACCAGATGACCTACAGGGGAGGACAGTGGGAGGTACCAGGCCTGAAAGGGAGGGCATTTGGGGGTGATCAACCCTGCAGGGGAGGGAAATTAGGGGTGACCAGGCCCGCAGAGGAGGGAAGTTAGTGGTGATCAAGCCTGCAGGGAAGGGCAGTTGGGGAGGACCCAAGCTTGCAGGCAAGACCATCTGGCGTGGGGGGACTAGGCCTGCAGAGGAGGGCAGTTAGGGGCAAACAGGCTGGCAGGGTAGCAGTCAGGTATCAATCAGGCTGGCAGGAAAATGGTTAGGGGGTGATCTGGCTGGCAGGCAGAAATGGTTAGGAGCAAACAGAAAGGCAGGCAGGTGAGCCGTTGGGAGCCAGCAGTCCTGGGTTGTGAGAGGGATGTCCGACTGCCCCTGAGGGGTCCCAGATTGGAGAGGGTACAGGCTGGGCTGAGGGACATCTTTCCGCCCCCATGTTCAAATTTTATGCATTGAGTCTCTAGTAGAACTATAAAATACAAAGCAATCACATTGAAGAAAAAGGACATATACACATGAGACAGATAGGATTCCAGAAATTTTATGAGTTGGTGCCCATTAAGCAGAATAGATGAACATGCTTTAGGAGCTCAGAGAAAGGATCTACATTCTCTCTTGGGACCAGCCAAAGCTAAACCCTTTATAACTGGTGACTGGTGGGCCTTTCAACTGGGATCAAGGAGATGTCGTTCTATAAAAGCCAGGTAGCTTACTTAGCTGAGGGAACAAGGATGTTGGCCTCTCTTTGGAATCCTGGCTGATTTTTCCTCCAGTCTTCTTTGTGTTTCCCAAATATAAAACTATCAACCCCAAACACAGCAGTAGTTATCCCTTTGTGAGCATTCCCTACATCTTCTTAAACTTGCCAGGCAACCAAGACTACAACATTTTATATTTTAAAAACATCACTAAAACCTTTGGCTTATTCTTTTATCATAAGTATTCACCTAAGAAAATTAAGGGTCCAGAAAAATGTATGAAAAAGAATGGAATTACAAAGTATCATCTCCCAAATGTTTTTCAGAAAGAAATGCTGTTGAGCATGTTCATTAATATAATTCCTTATTGTATCAAGGAGTAAGGTTTATTTTCATACACTATTATTAAGTTTCCAGGATATATTAAATAGTTAAAAAGGTAGAGAAAACATATATGCTACCATTTATTTAAGAAAAGGGACATTATGTGAATATACCCATATATATCCATATATTTATACATAAATATTCTTAAATTCAAAAAATAAACACTTGAAAGATTAACTATAAGCCAATAACTGATTACATTTGTGGAAGGAGGGGCTAGGTCAGAGGAGTCAGGAAGGGAAACTAAACTTCTTGTAATAAACCTCATATTGCAGCTTTGATTTAGAAAAATGTAAATATTTTATGCATTTTTTAAAAAAAATAGTAATCCCTAAAAGTAAAGGAAAACAAAGCAATCTGTTTGTCTGGATGATGTAAGGACACAGCAAATAATTATTTCAAGTTACATTAAAACCTAGAAATCTGACTACCAACCCTAGTAAGATATATAGTAATAATTTAGTTGGAAGTAGTTTTGATACTAAATCTGAGACTGTAATATATCTACTGTGGAATAAAACATACAAATGTTAGTATCTTGGAGAACAACTTAAAATTTACTGGTTTAAAAAGGCTAATATAAAATAAATGTGGACAAAGATTTACCAAGCAAAAAGAAAAAGTAAGAAAATAAGGGCTGCCTAGCCAGTGTTGTTCAGTGGTTGGGGATTAATCTATGAACCAGGAGGTCATGGTTCAATTTTTGGTCGGGGCACATGCCTGGGTTGTGGGCTCAATCCCCAGAGTGGGGTGTGCAGGAGGCAGCCAGTCCATGATTCTCTCTTATCATTGATGTTCCTCTCTCTATCTCCCTCTCCTTTTCTCTCTGGAATCAACAGAAATATATTTTTAAAAAAAGAAGAAAAAAAAGGCTGCAAATTGACATTAAAGCCAAAAAGCATAAAGTGAGATAAAAAGGACACTTTGTGATGTTATCAGCTTCATTCCACAAGGAAGATAAAACTGTTATGAATACCAAATGCATAAAATAACACAAGAAATACCCATACTAAACAAAAAACTACAAGGGGATGCAAGAATTTGAATAGAAACCCTCTAATATTAGAGGGCTTTCAAATGTTACTCTTATTTCAAGACAGGTTGAGTTGACTCAATTTAATCAATTATATATAAAAAAAAGTAAACATCATCATCAATAAGATTGGTGTTTTGTTTATATATCAAGTGCTACCCCCTACTATTAAAGAATATTTCCTCATTTCAGATGCACATGGAATTGCTGACTAAATTTGAGTGCCACTAGAAACGTGTGGAGTTTTCACAGCGAGCTGCCTAAGTTTCACCTTGGAGCATATGATTCTGAGGTCTGAAATGCTGCTCACACTATTCTGATTTTATCAACATCTGAAGAGCCCTGACAAAGGAGACAGATTCCTTAAGGTACGTTGTCAGTGTCTAAAATTTGTGAAAATACTGACAAAATATTTGTTCCTGAGAATGTTTTAGGTCATCCTGGATACAGAGTTTTTATCAACATCTTTGATTTTTTTTTTTCCTGCTCAGACCTTTCAAGCATCTTTTGAATGTTGTTTCAATAAATTAATTCTTTTATTCTTGTGAATGTATTTACGCATTTTTATGAATTCATTATGCCTCACTGGTTATTTATTTCTAATGCTAAGCTGCTTTTCAGGTGAAATACCATATTACAGCAGTATTATTGTCCTTGACATTCTTCATTAAGTTTGAATATTGGGATCTAGCATCAGAGTAAATAGGAATGGTGCTTGTGACTTTTCCACTAAACTAGAGGTATAAATTTGAAATGAAACAAATAATGGGTCAAGATAACATGGATCAATTTTGTGAAAAACACAATTTGCAACATTCATACAAAAAGAAATAACTTTTATCTAATAAAGGAATGAAATCATAATGCATAACCTTCAAAACTGAAAGCAATAGGCCAAAGTGGGTTCACTGATAGTTTTTATCAAACATTTAAGGAAGATTTATTTGAGAATATGGAAGCAGAAGAAATCCTTCCAGACTCATTTTATGAGATCAACATTGCTATAGTACCAAAATGAGACAGACACATAACAAGAAAAGATACTACAGACCAATATCTCTGGTGAACACAGATACAAAAAATCCACAACAAAATATTAGCAAAGTTCCCTGACCTGTGTGGTTCAGGGATTGGAGTGTGGGCCCATGCACTGAAGGGTCTTAGATTCTATTCCTGATCAAGGGCCTGTATCTGGGTTGCAGGTTTATCCTCAGCCTGTATGAATTCAATTATCTGACATTCTGGAAAAGGCAAAACTATGCAGACAGTAAAAGGATTGCCAGGGACAATTGCCAGGGACTGGGTGGTGGGAGAGAGGAATAGGCAAGGCACAGAGGGTTTAAAGGCATTAAAAATATTTTGTATGAGATCATAATGGCATTACACATTTGTTCAAAGCTCTCCTATGTAATAAAAGCCTAATATGCAAATAGACTGAATGGCAGAACCATTGGCAGAACAACCGGTTGCTATGATGCGCACTGACCACCAGGGGCAGATGCTCAATACAGGAGCTTCCCCCAGTCTACAGACCCTGATTGGTGGTGGGGGGGGGCCAGGCCAGCCAAGGCAGCTGCCAGCAGGGGCCCCCCTTATCGCCCCACCAGTCACTCTACAGAGGGAGGCAACCAGCAGCTGTGGCAGAGGGTAAGGCCTGTGAGCAGGTGGCGCCTGGCCAGCCAAGATGCGCATCCTGCTGGTTGCCTAGGGACCCTCCCCGTGTACGAATTTTATACACCGGGCCTCTAGTAGAATATAAGATATCAGGAATAAACTGTAATGTGTACTATGGATTTTGGGTGAGTATGATGAGTCAATGTAAGCTCATTGATGGTAGCAAATTTGTAATTCTGGTGGGGAATACTGATAATGGGGAGGCTCTGTGCGTGTGGGGACCGAAGGCATAGGGGGAATTTTAATTTTGGTGCAAACCTTGAACTTCTCTGACAAAACAAGTCTTAATAAAAAAAAAAAAAGAAGAAATAAAGAAACCCCAATAGCATATTTCACACTCATTACTTGAATCTTCTAATATTAATGGCTTTACCTGTTGTATAGGATACCCTGTGAAACTGTGCCAGGTTAAGCAAACTTTGTTCAAAACAGTGACTGAGTTTATACAACTAGAAAATATAAGCAACCTAGTCAGACTCTTGGTGTTTTGTCAGTACATTAGTTATGACATCACTGGCAATGATACCTGCTTGTATCTGTAGGTACCACAGAGGGCACATGAAAGTTGTCAGTGTTTTCCAGACTGTTAGGGAATCTTGTCATTACATAAGGCATCTGAAACTTTGTGAATGATGGGTCCTAATGGTTACCAGCACCTCCAGTATATATGTTAGTTGCTAAGAGACACTCATTTCTCTGAGTGGAGATCATGCTGCTCTTATGCAGAATGGGTGTATCTAGTATAAAAAGTAAAAAAAGAAGGTAATGAACTAGTCTTTATTTTATTATTTTTTCTTAACCTAGTGTCAATTGTAGAGCTTAAAGATGGGCATCCTCTCTATGTAAAATCAGACATCTGTCATAAGTATATGTGGTTAAAAAATACAAAAATTGACCTCTTTTTTACAAGGTTCCCTGTCTGTATTTAGCAAAGAAGTATAACTAGTTTTTGGCAAACAGTAATAATAGCACTGGATTAAAATTTCAAATATAGTTCTCCTGTTTTCATCCCCACATTTGTTTCAGAAACACAATTCCTAAACTTTTACACCTTGCTGTATGCGAACATATGTGCCTTAAGAGCTCATAACTTATATAGTCAGGCTTACATTTATTTGGTGATAATTTTGAAAATGGAATATTTCCTGTCACAGAAATGGCTTGTATTTCCCCTCCATTTCTTTCCCTGTGTTCTTAATAAAAATATTCTTTGTTTAAAAAAAAATGGTTGCTAGGAATGGATAAGGAAGAACATTTAGTGCTTCCTTCGGAGATGGATAGGTTTCCTCGCCCTGAGAAAGAACTGCTTTAGGTTACCAAACATGGACTCTGTGATGTCCCAAATAAGCTAAGTGCAAGAATTTAAGCTACTGTTGTCTTTAAAGTATCATTTGCCAGAGAATTCGGTTTTGAGAGAAAAAGGAATAGAATAAGCAGGTTCCTGATGGCAGATGTGCCTCATTCTTATTTGTGTGGTAGAGTGTTAAAATGATATTTCTTGATAGCCTGTAAAGGGCCCTGTTTGTTTGAAGTATTCTCCATATCTCATCTAATTAAATTTCTTCCATCTGCTATAATGTAGGCTGCAAAAGAACAGGTAATTTTTTAAGAACAATAGGCAGCTATTGGTGGACATGGCTCAGTGATTGAGCATCAACCTATGAACCAGGAGATGGTGGTTCGATTCCTAATCAGGGCACACACCTAGGTTGTGGGCTTGATCCCCAGTGTGGAGCATGCAGGAGGCAGCTGATCAATGAATCTCTCTCAGCTTGGATGTTTCTGTTTCTCTCTCTCTCTCTCCCTTCCTCTCTGAAATCAATAAAAAGATATATTAAAAAAAAAAAGAACAATGGGCACACAACCTTTTTTTGGGTCTAGGTATATCAAACTCTGTCAGTCTTCCATTATCATGTTGCCTACTAGTTTAGAAACTGAGGTACACATCTCAAAGAACGGGGCAGAGGGTTTCACCTGTCTTTTAAATAGCAACTCTTTTGAAGTGGGAATAATATTTTCTTCCTTTTAGTCAGAAGTAATCATGGTAGTACATAGCCAGAGACTTACCTTGCTAAAATGTGCCATAAGCTAGGTCATCATCTCACTATAACTATTTACTCCTTTGACTGCAGGAGCATAAATGTATGTTGTATTGTATGTGTATTTCTGATACTTGTCTATTCATTCATTTAGATTTGAGTTTATCCCTTAATCCAGAGAGCTACTAGGTGTAGTGCATTTGCATGAGGGTTTTCCAGAGAAACTAATGATATATATATGAGAGAGAGAGGGAAGAGGGGGGGAGGGCATTTTCTTAAGAAGATGTGAGCAAAGCTTTCCTTTCTTTTTTATTTTTCACTTAGGTTCATTCTTCACCATTTCTTTCTTAAAAAGCTTATTTCTGCAAGGATATAATAACTCTAGGACAGCGGTTCTCAACCTGTGGGTCGCGACCCCTTTGGGGTCGAATGACCCTTTCACAGGGGTCGCCTAAGACTATTGGAAAACACCTATTTCCCATGGTCTTAGGAACCAAAACACCGCTCCTCGGTGTAGCAAAATGTAGCAATGTAGTTTACTGTTGTCATATTAAGACTGTACCCATGCTACATGATTCAAGACAAGATTTCATTTATTTGTAATTAGAAATAAATATTTAACAATATATAATTACAAATTGTTTTTGTGATTAATCACTATGCTTTAATTATGTTCAATTTGTAACAATGAAAATACATCCTGCATATCAGATATTTACATTACAGTTCATAATAGTAGCAAAATTACAGTTATGAAGTAGCAACGAAAATAATTTTATGGTTGGGGGTCACCACCACATGAGGAGCTGTCTTAAAGGGTCGTGGCATTAGGAAGGTTGAGAACCACTGCTCTAGAACTTAGGTGGGTCTGTTGCACAGACATTTGATATAAATACTTGCTTACATATTTGTACTTCTTTTCTATCTGAAATCTCTGTTGTGTGACTAAAATAGTTCTTGATGGCCACATCCAGTTCAACCAAGATCCACTTCCTGGAGTCCACTAAAATGTGTAAGTTCTTTCTATCTGCCAATATTATCTGTCCTATAGCATGAATAATTAATGCATATTTTACAATGTGAATAAAGAAGATGAGCTATTTATAAAGCTAAAAGTTCTAGTTCCAGAAAATATTTGAATAGTTTTACATTATCCAAATGATTTCACTTGGTACTCTGACCTTCATTGCATAACACTTTACCTCTTCTTCCTGGGCATTTGCTTTTTTTATTGCCTTCACTTAGAAAGGAATGTGGGTCTATACATGAAGTTGCAGATCTTTCTGAAGTGTAGAGGCACATACAGCTTGTTAACACCTTATGCTATCACAAATAGGCGACTTGTATTCTTACCTTCCATTCTTTTTCTTCATTCTGTGCGGCAACATTTGAATCAGGATTAGGGGGAGTTCTGTAGATGCTCCCAGAGGAGGTCCAATTCTCCCCCGACATCTAAATAGCCTGGCGAGACAGTGTCAGTGAAGGGAGTTCAATGGAAAAGATGGGATCTGCTGCTGACATTGAGTTATGAAAAAGATTCATGCAGGAGGCGAGTAGTAAGGGACTGATTTGTTCTTAAAAACCCTTAAATTCAAACATATTCCCTGTATTTACTTCAACTTTGTTCCAGAAAGACATGCTGTACATAAAGATGACTGTTTCTTTCACAGCCATTGTACCATAAAGAAAATAAAAATCTATTTTGCTTGATGGCGTTCCTAGGAAAAATAGCCCTCTCCCCTGGAGCTAATTGTGCAACATGCCTTGATACAGAGAGCTGCATGCATGACATTTGCAGTTGTTAGGTGAATGCTGAAAATTAAGTAGCAACTTCACCTTTAAGTGGGACTAAGAAAGTCATTTGTGATGCAGTGTGATAGTGGGAGCGTTTTTCTCCCAAATGCAGTGTGAAAAGGAAAGCTGAAAATGTTTGACAGTATTCCAGTTGGCAAACAGTATGATTTTCATCAGTCAATACTGCTGAGCATTCAGTGTAAAAGCCCACCTTGAAAATGCAATCAACTGATGAGAGCGTAGATCAGTGAGAACCAGCCCCATTCTAAATAGTGTTACCTATGTGTTTGAGCACATACATGAGTAATCTTTCAAAAGAATGCACACATCTGACCATATGTTCTAGTGAATGTCATTAAAATCCCTGCCATGGTTTTCAGAACAAAATAAACATAATTTGCATTTGGCACCAACATGAACTTGTAATTATCTTGGGATAAAAATGATACAAAGCAATATTTTAAAATGACTTGTATGCTGGAGTTCCCTGCTTCTCAAAAGGCTTTCAGTAAGAGGGATGGGAACTAAGCTGGTTGTTTTTTATCTTAGCATAAATATTTTAAAGCCCTAGCTGCTTTGGCTCAGTGGGTAGAGGGTTGGCCTGTGAATTGAAGGGACATGGGTTAAATCCTGGTGGTGGTGGGGGGAGGAGCAAAGGGACCCAGGTTCGATTCTGGTCAGAGTTGTGTACCTTGGTTGCAGACTGCTCCTTGCACAGGTCCTGGTCAGAGCACATGCAGGAGGCAACCAAAAATATATTCATGTTTTTATCTTCTCCTCTCTCTTCCACTCACTCTAAAATCAATGGAAAAATGTCCTTGGGTGCAGATTAAAAAAGAAAAAATGATTCTTTGAAAAAGCATCTTCTGAACATTTGTAATTTTTAGTCCTATTCCATGGGCAATTATTTCCTTGCATATAGTAGCTAACCGTTTGTTAAAAGATTTTCTAAAATTTATCTGTTGAATTTTGCCATTATTATTACAGTGGTACCTTGAGATGCGAGTGCCCTAACATACGAGATTTTTGAGATACGAGCCGTAGAGCGAGCAATTTTTGCTTTGTAATACGAGCAACATTTGAGATAGGAGTAATTGCGCGAATCGGCCGGCTACACATGACCCACCAGTTTACTGCGACTCTAGTGTCTCATAGTTTCCCATGCCTCAAGGTTACAGAATGAATTAAACTTGTATCTCGAGGTACCACTGTATTGCATTTGATTGTCTAAGTGTTGTTCCCAGGAACTTTCAAATCTACTTGATAGGCATAAGGTTCTATCCCTCTTGCTTTGTTGTAATGTCCAGATTTCATTGCCAAAGTTACTGCTTCCAACCTCAGCCAGATTTTGTCTTCTCATGTCTGCACTTCTGCAGCGTCTTTATTATATGGCCCTCCTGCCAGGCTTTTCCCTGTAACTGACTGTCCCCAAATCCACCTTCAGAATATTATCATCAACACTACTTATGATCCTATAGTAGAGGCCCAGTGCACAGAATTTGTGCATGGGTTGGGTCCCTAGGCCTGGCCGGTGATTAGGGCTGATTTTGGGATGACCTCTGGGATAATCAAGGGGCACCCCCTGGCACCCACCTTGGCTGGCTGTTGCCACCAGTAGGGGCCTGTGTGCTGGGGGAAACTCCTGTGTTGAGTGTCTGTCCCCTGGTGGTCAGTGCATATCATAGCAACCAGTCATTCCACTGTTCAATTAATTTGCATATTAGACTTTTATTATATAGAATAGTAAAAGGCTAATATGCAAATTGACCAAATTGTGGAATAACCAGTCACTATGACATGCACTGACCATCAGGGGGCAGACACTCAATGCAGGAGATGCCCCTTGGTGGTCAGTGTGCTTCTAATGAAATAAATGCCTATTAATAATCGATACTCCCACAGTGGGAGTACCGCTCAGCCAAAAGCCAGCTCATGGCTGGCGAGCACAAGGGTGGTGGCTGGAGCCTCTCTTGCCTCTGTGGCAGTGCTAAGGATGTCCAACTGCCCTGGGGAGCGAGCCTAAACCATCAGTTGGAGATCCCCTGAGGGCTCCCTGACTGAGAAGGTGCAGGCCGGGTTGAGAGACTCTGCTCTCCCCCCCCCCTTATCCTCCCCAGTGCTCCGGGTCTCTAGTTTTAATATAAAATGGGATTCCTTGACACCCTAGACTGTTTAAATCAACAGTTTCCATTTCTCCACAGCTCCCTCTTGCAGTATTTATTGCATCTGTAACTGAGTGCGTGTCTGAGTTGTATGCTCCCTGAGGGAGGGGTCATATGTCAGATGTATTGTTGTTTCCTTAATACTGTTGGTCAAACAGTATGACTTGTGATAGTGCCTATGGACCCATTGAAAATAGTGGAAATTTTGCCTAAAAAAGAATCTCAGCACATGGTCTGGCATTGTGTGTGTGTGTGTGTGTGTGTGGCTTAGGTCATTTGAGAAGCTCACACAGCTCTTTCCTGCGCTGACTCCACACACCACAGAATTCTGTCTCTTGTGATTGAATTGTACTTTTATAAGTCAGGCGGTATAGGAAGAACTATTTTTAAAATACTTTATGAAATGTTTGTTGAATGGCTCTAAGCTGAGAAAAGCTTATTGTCTAGTTCTCAAGTCAGAATCAAGCTTTGAAACTCTCCTTTTCTTCTCATCTCAAAAATGAGAAACTTTTTGAGGTGAGAAAAATGTTTATTACTTTGATTTTGGTAGTTGAATGCATGTGTTCACTCATCAAATTACATACATTAAATACATATAGCTTTTTGTATATCATTTACTAGTATACTGCAATAAAGCCATCAAAATAAATTAATTAGAAACTTTTTTATAATGAAATAAATGGCCTATTAATAATCAGTACTTAATATTTGTACCAATTCAAGGACAGTGTTCACTTTTAATATTCTAATGTATGACCATATCCAATATTGATTTAGTATACTGTGGACAATGTAGTTTGATATTCCTAATATTTGAAGTAGATTACAAAGGGAATCTGAAATTTTCTTCATATTCTTGGATGGTCCATTGTAGTCCCCCTTAACAGCAGGCAAGTAGACTAGATAGCATTGCAAGCTGCATTCCAGCCCTTTAATTCTTAAAGATTTTTTACAACAACAAAAATTTGTCTGAGAGAGAAGAGAGAGGGGAGAAAGAGAGAGAGAGAAAGCGAGAGAGAGAAGAGAAATAAATTATGAATACCAATTCTAATATAGGATAGGGTAAAAGGAGATTTATACTTATAAGCACTCAAAACAAAATTTATTCTTGTATTATTATTTATTGTATTATTTCCCATGTAAACAACTGTAAAGCTACTTTTACCTCACCCTGTACTATAAAAATAAAATAGATGCTTGCCTTGAAGTTCTATTTACTAATGTTAATGTTTTTCAGACTGATAGTTCATATTTGGCAATTGAAAATTATGCAGAAAAAATTGGTGACTCTATGGAAGTGAAATATGTGTCTTTGTGTATGTGTGCAGATAAAATTATGTTTAATACAGACAGAATGGTCACAGTTAATTTTCTAAATAATTTCCTCCCTTATATATGTAGGGAAATATTTTTTTGTTAAATGACTTTAAAATACCTCATTATTCCACCTGTTAATTCTATTGATGCTCATACAGACATAATATGTTTTTCCAGAAGTAATATGCACTCTTTATTTTAATTTATTAGACATGGGTTAAAGTATTGCAAAATTTCACTTACAGAGAAAGTCATAATTAATATGTGGCCTACTTCATTTTACTTTCAGAAAAGAACTGTGAAAGCCATTTCGTAATTGGAAAATGTGACCATTCCTTATAGAGCTTGTATTTCCTAGCAGGAAGTTGGACTAATCTAAATGATCACAAGCAGAATTTTTCTGTAAAACAAGGAAAAAGATACAAATAAAACTCTTTAATTGTTTTTAGCATCTCAAAGATTCAGTATGTTAACAACACTTGATTAGGTCATTTTCTCATGCCAAGGACATGTTAAGCTGTCCTGGATAGGAAATAATTTGACTGACAGTTTTGAAACAAATGTGCACTGCATCTGCATTTTTAATATGCATGCTTCTTATGCACCCTTGGACCAATTACTTTAGCTCAATTTCCTCAACTGTGAAATGGATTCAATAAGCAGTATCTTTGCAAAAATGCAAATTGTGGCTGAAATAAACCGTATGCTAATGATGGCCTGTTCTGGCAGGACATTTCCTGTCCTCTTGATTCTAAGAAATGCTGTTTTATAAAAAGCCATCAGATTTATTTTGCCTGAGGCTTTTCAGAACAGCATCTATCTCGCAACACATTAAGATTCGGTAACAGAAAAGAAACAGGAAGAGGTGAAAATGGCAGCAGAATAGACATATGTGTCCCGAGCCTTATCCTGGAGCAGATAGAATGAACAGCTGAGGGTTGTACTGAGAGAGTTTGTTGGTGAGTTGAGAGACAGCTATACTCCAGGAGATAGTGGGGGACTTCTAGATGGGCTCCCCTGACCGGGCAGCTCCCACTGCTGCTGGGTTCCCTCTGGGAGCAACCAGCTCAGATGCAGAGACCTCACTATCTTGAAGGGGAAAGTGAATGTTATCGGAAGCCTGAAAATCTACAATTGCAGCACCCAACAAACAGCTCTGAATCTCAGAGCACCTATTCTTCACTTGCTGCAAACACACAGATTCAGAGGAGTTCTACATGCGACCACGGAAAGGTCAGATTTCTCCTGGGATAAGGAGAGAGAGAACTACTTAAACATACACATGGAGAAGAGAGACCATGGGGAGACAAAGAAACAGCCTGCATATGAAAGAAAAGCAGGCAGGGATCACCAGAAAAGGAAATAAAAGGAAATAAAGGAAATGGAGGCAAGCAAGCTTCCAGAGAAGGAATTCAGAGAAATGGTCACAAGGTGGCTGAAAAGAATGGAAGACAAACTTGACAATATGTGTAAGAACCAAGAGGAAATGAAGAAGAACCAAGAAGAAATGAAAAATGGCATCGCTGCTGTAAAGAACTCAATAGAAAACATGAAGAGTAGACTAGAAGAAGCAGAGGACCACATCAGTGAGCTAGAAGACAAGGTAGGAAAAAATACCCAAGTGAGAAACTTCTAGAAAAAAAAAAATTAAAAAGCAGGAGGAGAGCCTAAGGAACTTTGGGATAACACAAAACAAAACAACATCTGCATAATTGGGGTGCCAGAAGAAGAGGAAACTGAGCAAGGAATAGAAAACCTGTTTGACAGACTGTGAAATTACAGCAGGAAGATTAAAGTTAGGTGAGGTAGATAAGAGATCAATCAAAGGACTTGTATGCATGCATATAAGCATAACCAATGAACATAGACACTGGGGGGTTGGGGTATGCCTGGGAGGGATGGGGGGCAATGGGGAGATATGTATAAAAAATTAATAAATAAAAAAAAGAAAACTTGTTTGAAGAAATAATGGCAGAAAACTTTCCTGATATAGGGAAGAAAAACCTCACACAAATCCAAGAAGCTCAGAGTCCCAAGTAAAATATACCCCAAAAGACCAACACCAAGGCACATTATAATTGGCAAACATCAACAACAAAGTCAGAATCTTAAAAGCGGCCAGAGAGAGTTAGAAAGTTACCTACAAAGGAACCCCCATCATACTAGCAAATGATTTCTCAACAGAAACTCATCAAACCAGAAGGCAACGGAATGAAATATACAAAGTCATGCAAAGGAAGGGTCTGAATCCAAGAATACTGTACCCAGCAAGGCTATCAATCAAAATTGAAGGTGAAATTGAGCTTCACAGACAAAAAAGAACTAAAGTAATTTATTATCACTAAACAAGCAATGCAGAAAATGCTAAAGGGTCTGCTGTATAAAAAGAAATAGAAAGTAAAGAAAGAACACAGGGGTAAAGAATAAAAATGGCAACAAATAAGCACCTATAAATAATAAATTTAAATGTAAATGGATTAAATGCACCAATCAAAAGACATAGGGTAACAGAATGGATAAGCAAACAGCACCCATATATCTGCTGTCTACAAGAAACCCACCTCAGAAAAAAAGATGCACACAGATTGAGGGTGAAGGAATGGTAAAAGGTTTTTCAGGTGAATTGAAATGAAAAAAAAAAGCTGGGGTAGCAATAATTATATATTACAAATTAGATCTCAAAATGAAGGATATAACAAGAGATCAGTAGGCCACTTCATAATACTAAACGGAGCAATCCAACTCTGGTAAACATATATGTACCCAATACAGGAGCACCCAAATACATAAAAAAACTCCTGGAGGATGTCAAGGGAGAAAGTGACAGTAATACAATCATAGTAGGAAACTTTAATATCCCACTATCACCATTGGATAAATCCTCTAAACAAAAATCAGCAAAGAAACATCAATCCAAAATGACTCACTAGACCAGATGGAATTAATTGACATCTTCAGAACATTTCACCTCAAAGCCACAGAATATACATTCTTCTCAAGTGCACATGGGTCATTTTTAAAGATAGACCATATGTTGGGTCATAGGCAAAGTCTCTGCAAATTCAAGAAGGTAGAAATCATATCAAGCATCTTCTCAGATCACAATGGCATAAAACTGGAAATCAACTACAATAAAAGCAATCCAAAGAAATCAAACATATGGAGACTAAACAGCATGCTATTAAACAATGACTGGGTTACCAGAGAGATCAAAGAAGAAATAAAAAGCATCATGGCAACAAATGACAATGAAAACACAATAATCTAAAATCTATGGGACACAGCGAAAGCAGTCTTAAGAGGGAAGTTCATAGCTCTACAAGCCTATTGCAAAAAACAAGAAATAATGATAATAAATTACCTAATCCTACAACTCAAAGAGGTAGATAGAGAGCAACAAGAAAAGCCCAGTGTAAACAGAAGGAAGGAAATAATAAAGATCAGAGAGGAAATAAATGACATTGAGACCAAAAACAAACAAACAAAAAAACAAACAAAAAAGATCAACAAAACCAAGAGCTGGTTCTTTGAAAGGATAAACAAGATTGATGAACCTCTAGCCAGGCTCACCAAGAAGCAACAAGAGAGGATCCAAATAAAATCAGAAAAGAAGAGGAGAAATAACAATAGACATCACCAAAATACAAAGGATTGTTAAAAACTACTATGAACATCTCTATTCCAATAAACTGGACAACCTGGAAGAAATGGACATATTCCTAGAAAAAATATAACCTTCCAAAACTCAATCAGGAAGAATCTAAACATCTCAATAGGCCAATAACTATGGAAGAAATTGAAGCAGTCATCAAAAAGCTTCCAGTAAACAAAAGCCTGGGGCCAGACAGTTACACAGAAGAGTTTTATCAAACATTCAAGGAAGAAATAGAACCTATTCTTCTCAGATTAGTCCAAAAAATTCAAGAATAAGGAACACTTCCAAGCACCTTCTATGAAGCCAGCCTCCCCCTAATACCCAAACCAGTTAAAGACAACACAATGAATGAGAATTACAGGCCAATATTCCTCATGAACATAGATGCCAAAATGCTCAACAAAATTCTAGCAAATAGGATCCAGCAGTATGTCAGAAAGATCATACACCATGACCAAGTAGGATTTATCCCAGGAATGCAAGGATGATACAATATCCACAAATCAATAAATGTGATACATCACATAAACAAATTGAGAAATAAAAATCATATAGTCATATCAATTGATGCAGAAAAAGCATTTGACAAAATCCAACATCCTTTCTTAATAAAAACTCTCAGCAAAGTGGGAATAGAAGGATCATACCTCAGCACCATAAAAGCCATATATAATGAACAACATACTCAATGGGCAAAAACTAAATCCATTTCCCCTAAGAATAGGAACAATACAGGGATGCCCACTCTCACCACTCCTGTTTGACATAGTACTGGAAGTATTAGCCATTGCAATTAGACAACAAGAAGAAATAAAAGACATCCAAATTGGAAACAAAGAAGTAAAGCTGTCCTTATTTGCAGAAGACATGATATTGTACATGAAAACCCAAAAGACTCCATCAAAAAACTAATAAACTTAATAAATGAATTCTGCAATGTAGCAAGATACAAAATTAATGCCAAGAAATCTATGGCATTTCTATACACCAATAGTGAATTTTCAGAAAGAGAGACTAAAAAAGCAATCCCATTTACCATCGCACCAAAAAAAATTAAGATACTTAGGAATAAACTTAACTAAGGAGTTAAAAGACCTATATGTGGAAAACTACAGGACACTGTAAAAAGAAACAGAGGAAGATGTAAACTGATAGAAGAACATACCATGTTCATGGATTGGTAGAATCAACATCATTATAATGTCCATACTACGCAAAGCAATCTATAGATTCAATGCACCCCCCATTAAAATACCAATGATATATTTCACAGACCTAGAAAGAACTCTCCAAAAATTCATCTGGAATAAAAAAAGACCCCAAGTAGCCATAGCAATCCTGAGAAAGAAGAACAAAGTAGATGGGATCTCAATAACAGATTTCAAACTGTATTACAAAGCAACTGTTCTCAAAACAGCCTGGTACTGGAACAAGAACAGACATATAGACCAATGGAATAGAATAGACAATCCAGATATTGACCCAAACTACTATGCTCAATTAATATTTGACAAAGGAAGCATGAACATACAATGAGTCAAGACAGTCTCTTCAATAAATGGTGTTAGGAAAATTGGACAGATACATGCAAAAAAAAATGAAACTAGACACCAACTTACACCATACACAAAAATTAGCTCAAAATGGATACAGGACTTAAATATAAGACAGGAAACCATAAGAATACTAGAGGAATCTACAGGCAGAGAAATCTCAGACATATGCCAAAGCAATTTCTTCACTGATATCCCTCCTAGGACAATTGCAGCTAAAGAGAAAATAAGCAAATGGGACTACATAAAAATTAAAAGCTTTTTCACAGCAAATGAAACCATCAACAAAACAACAAGAAAGCCCACTGCATGGGAGAACATATTTGCAAATGTTATCACTGGTAAAAGTTTAATCTCCAACATCTACAGGCAACTTATACAACTTAATAAAAGGAAAATAAATGATCCAATAAAAAAAATGAGCAATGGACCTAAATAGAATCTTTTCAAAAGAAGACAGAAGGAAGGGCAAGAGGCATATGAAAACATGCTCAAAGCCATCAATTATCCAAGAGATATAAATCAAAACGACAATGTGGTACCATCTCATACCTATCAGAATGGCAACCATCAACAAATCAACAAATCACAAGTGCTGGCAAGGATGTGGAGAAAAAGGAATCCTCATGCAGTACTGGTGGGATTGCAGACTGGTGCAGCCACTGTGAAGAACAGTATGGAGTTTCCTCAAAAAACTAAAAATGGAACTCCCATTTGACCCAGTAATCTCACTTCTAGGTTTATATCCCAAGAAACTAGAAACACCAATCAGAAAGGATATATGCACCCCTTTGTTCATAGCAGCATAATTCATCATAGCTAAGATTTGGAAACAGCCTAAATGCCTATCAGCAGATGAGTGAATTAGAAAGCTGTGGTACATCTACACAATGGATTACTACACTGCTATAAAAAAGAAGGAATTCTTACCATTTGCAGCATCGTGGATGGACCTGGAGAACATTATGTTAAGTGAAATAAACCAGGCAATGATCTCACTCATTTATGGAAAATAATGAACATTATAACCTGATGAATAAAAAGATAGATACAGAGGCAGTAAAGCACTGAACATACTGTCAAACTACAACGGGAAGGCTGGGGAGTGTTGGGGAGAGAGGGAAATAGATCAACCAAAGGATTTGTACACATGCATATAAGCACACCAATGGACACAAAACAGTGGGGGATGGGATGAGGGCATGCCACAGGGGATAGGGGAGGCTGGGGGACGGTCAATGGGGAAGAAAAAAGAGATATATGTACTAATATATGTAATATTTTAAACAATAGACAAAGATAGATAAAAAAAGAAAAGATTCAGTAACGGTGAGAAATTTAAACATGGAAAGCTAAAAGTAACCTGGGATGCAGGACATCTAATAGGAACTGAGCCAGAACTTGAGGCCCAGGTCCCTTCTAAGAGAGCCCCTGCTGGGGAAAGTTGGAAGGTGTTTAGTAGCATCTCGCCTTGCTCAGGGTGCATACCACTGGGAAAAGCCAGCGGCCTATCTTCGCCCCATGAAACTTTCAGAGGCAAATGACTGCCAGGGTCTCAGAACAAGGCAGAGATACTGCCAATCCCAGAAACCATGAAGCCGAAGAAGGAGGAAATGATGAAATAGCCGAAGGAGGAGGGCTGTGTGGTGAGGTGGAATCTAGAGTGAAGCTCTGGAGACTGCAGAGAGAACTCAAGAGGTGATCAGTTCTAACCTCACCACATAGGACAGAGAAGGGGTAGCCCTGGACATGTGGGAGGATCTGGAAGAGGTGAGGTGCATGACTGATGTCCACGCCAGAGTAAAAGGAGCCCCAGACCCCAGGTATCCACAAGAAGATCCATAAGGAGAGAGTACCCTGAGAAGAAGCATCAAGATAAGGGGGAAAGTGGGAAATGGCTTTTACTAATCTGTCACCATTAATTGTCCCAAAAGCAGCTGCATTTCCACACACACAAAACCCACATGTATATGCTGGTGCCTGTATTTTGTCTTGAATAATACATACTGCTTAAAAGAATCAGGATACATTCATTCTTTGTCTTCGATCAGGGAAAAGACAACAGAATATCCTTCTTTTCTGAAGTCAATGATAGCTTCAAAAATGTCAAGGGCGGTGCTGACAGAGAGAGAGTGAATTAAAGGGGCTTTCACTGGCTAAGCTGGAAGTGCCATCTTCATAATAGTGATAATAATCATAACAGTTAATTGAAACAAGGAGAAACTGTGAAAAGCCATGAATTAGTAATTATATTCAAAAGAGAAAAGAGAATAAGAAATCTAAAAAATGCAGTCATGCAAAGAAGGGTATATATAATAGTTTATGTTTTATTATTT
>PVJN01035834.1:0-21841 GCA_004026805.1 Lasiurus borealis | reverse complement strand
TAGCCGGGACCATGCCCCCTTGCCGCCCCTGGCATATACATTATTGTGCCGTCCACCCTCCGGCCCCCGCGGGCTCCGGGAAGAAAGTGGGGTGTGCAGGGAGAGGCTTGGCCAACTGGTGCCAAACTCGAGGGGCGCGCGGGAGGTTGTTGGCGGGGACAGGGGGGGACTCAGGTGTGTGTGACGGGGCGGGTTCTGGTTTGAATACCCGCCGAGCTTGCTGGGTGTCCGCCGTCCCCTCTCGTGGTCTCCCACCCGCTCCTCCCTTCCCCTCATGTCCCTGTTTCCGAGCCTCGGGAAGCTTCAACGTGAAATATTGTATCGTTCTAGGTCGATAGCAGGGTTGTTGGGAGACGCGGGAGTCCAACACGCTTCGTTGTGCAGACAGGGAGACAGGAGCCCGGGCGGCAGCGCTGCCTTGCCTGCGCCCTGGTTATCTTGCTCCAGTTATTTGCCTTAAAACGTTTCCCCTTTTTTGGAGGGGGGATCTGCGTTGGAGTTCGGGAACCGCACGCATTGCCCAATCACACCTAGATCGGGGCGCCCATCTCTGGGCTGTTCGGTGTGTGAGCGCTTCCTCCTTTTTTTTTTTTTTTTTTTTTGTAATTTCGTGTGTCAACTACAGCAAGTCCTACGCTACGATTCCCCAGTCCCATCTCCTACTTTTGTGGCTCTGAATCACCCAGAGCTGGCTTGCGGGCGCGGGACATTTTTACATTCCCGGATGCGATCGACGGGCCTGGATACTGTGATAACCGAGGCTGCGGTCACCGGTCACCGTGCTCCAGCGGCCGGCCGCAGGCCCAGAGGTCCGGTGACGAGCAAGTGGCTCTGGCCCCTGCAGAACTCGACCTCACAGTGCGCAGCCTGATCGCCCCGAAAGGTGCCCGTGTCCTCCCTTCGCTGCCAGCCTGGCCCGGGGCCGTCCTGGCCTCTGGCAAGTGTTGTTGCTCCAGAAAGCGCTTGGACCTGAAAGCCGGCTCTGGGTGCCATGCCTAGAGCTCTCGGATTTAAAATAAAGCGAGAGTCACCCGGCCAGGGCCCCACCGCCGCCAGCCCTGAGCCCCCGTGCAGCTTTCCTGGAGCAAGGTGCAGGTATAAATGCATCAGCCAAAGTGGGTGCTCCTGCTTTAGCCACTCTTAGGTTTCACACATTATTTTGCCTCTCCTTCCCTCCTGGTATCCAAAGGAGTGCTCCTGTTCAGCTTTGCCCTTACTCCCTTGAGTTTTTACGGCCCAGGAGTCTTCTTTAAAGGGACTATGTTCAGAAGCAGCCAATCTGTTCCCAGGCGGTGGCTAATGCGCTCGCATCTGTGGTCTACAGGACCGTTCGTGTCTGAGTGCCAAATAGGTGTAGGGCAGATGGAGCCAGGAGCAGCCATCTCTGGTGACACTGCACGGAGGGCATCTCCTTTAATTCTCAGCACAGGCGTTGACCATGGGTTAGGATCCAGAAAGAGAAGCAGAACATTCTTAAGTAACAGACCCAGGCACTCAGGGTAAGTGACAGCATGGGATCTGAAGCGAGGTGTTTGTTCCCAAGTGTCTTTTACTGAGAGTCGTGTTCTTCACTGTGTTGATCTTTACTTCCTTTGCAGGAAAGTTGTACCCATTTCATAGAGAAGAAAACAAAAAGATTTCAATGATGGCCAAGTCAGCTGTAGAGTCAGAACCGTTATAATACAGGTCTACCTGCTCCCATTTCATATATCCCATTACACAACCTCTGAAAGTTTCTATAAAAGCAGTCTTGATGACATCTTAGACCAGCCTTAACCATCTAACCCTTCCCCCAACATAACAAAATATTGAAGAACGGATATGTAAATTTTATTTTAGTGATAATTGTCATGTATTATTGAAGCATGTGAAATTATAACCCAACTCACTGACTATGATGAAAAGTGGCTCTGTTAAGAGTGCAATGATATGGTTTTGAAATCTTAACACTTTCAGATAAAGAAAATGAAAACAGCAAGCCAGCTGAAAGAACTCCACTCAATACTATACAGTGTGTTGATTTGATATTCAGCATGAGTGTAAGAGAGAGGTATAAATCTATTGAAAACTTTTAGGTTTACTGCCCACCCAAGAAAGAAGCAGTCCATCTGTTCAGAGAGGACAGGGTGAAATCTGTTTTCTTATTTTCCCCATCAAATGTGTTTTTCAGCTATTAGTTAAATAATCCATGGGGATATTCATGCATTTGTTTCTGAATGAAATTTGTTCATCGTGCTGTGTCATGTGTGTGTCACTGAAGTTAGACCAGTTTTTCAACTGTACCGCCATACTTACAGCTTGTAGAACTTGGAGGGCTGAGATGTTATGAAAGACGTTCAGCACTAAACAATGAAAAAAAGATATCAGAGGTAAAGGGGGGGGGATGGTCATCATCTGAGGTGTCTAGGTTCGAAGGTACCTTTCAGGATTTCGAAATCCTGCCCATTTTTGTCATCACCAGATCCTCACACACAGTGTGTGAAAAGATCAGGCCTCTCTGCCACTAACAGGATGGCTGAGGGGCTAAGGAAGGAGTTGCTCTATCTAGCTAGTGGGCTCCTAACCTTTCCTTTTGGCCACTGCCCTCTGAACCACCCCCCAGTGATTCCATCACCAGCTCTATTTCCTGACCCAGTCAGTAGAGCAATGCGGGATTGTGCTGTTTCTGTAGTACATGTAGTAGGCACAGCCACCACAAAACAGCTGCCTAGAGCTTTAAATTTCACAAATCCTCATGTGCTGGGTTAGATCACAGGTGTTCACGACCGTATCTCAGCCCTCCCCAGTCCCTTTGCCTAGTTGGTTACTCTGCTCAAAAATGAATTGTGTTGGGTCCAATCCCGGCAGAGTTTGAAGAGGGTTGATATGAAAAGGGATGCGGGAGATGGGAGTGCCCCCCTGGGAGGTGGCTCCTGCTGACCGTGGAGCTGACTTGGTGAGAGCCTGCCGATGGCTGCAGCTAGGCTGTGTGTCAAGTCCCCTCCAACTCCCCTGTGACTTCCCATGGGGACGTCCACTCAACTGATGAGCCCTGGGTGGTTATTTGCAGCCCTGGATTCAGCGGCGGCAATAACAGTTGCTGCCATTTATTGAGTAATTAATGTATCTAAATGTTGAAAATGCTTTGGAGATAATAGAACACAAAATACTGAAGACCCTTTTCTAGAATTGGAGTCTGAATTCTGTCCTCATTGTCTTACTGCAGCCATCTGATCTTGAAATTGTCATAGAGCTGAGGATCATGTAGGCACTTATCAGTAGATTGGAAGAACCAATTTTTCCAGGTTTCAGAATAATAAAAAAGTATACACACAGGGAGTGGGGGCGGGGACTTATTACGGGAAAAAGTCCCAGTCAGTGCTGGAATCTCATAACCTCCCAGATCAGTGATTGCTATCTTTTGGTTGCAATCCTCTGGAGCATAACCATGCTGACCCCCTTCAGGCAGATCCCCAGGTCCTGTCCTGTAACCCTGTACGTGCATCTCTGTTACAGACGCCTCTCCCGCCCACTGTGTGCTCCCGGAGGGCAGGGAGAAGAACTTCCTTCTCTTACTCCATACCCCACCCCGGTGTCCAGCTGGGTATCTGGCCCAGACCAGGGGCTTGATAAATGTTACTTGATTGAATAAGGCTCTAGGCTTGAGTGCCATATCACCAAGCCCAGAAGATACCTTGTATTTTTTAAAAAAATTTAATTGCATTTATTTTAACAAAATAAATCTTTATTGTTGAAAGTATTACATATGTCCCTTTTCCCCCTCATCGACCCCCTCCAGCCCATCCCCATACCTCCTCCTTCCTGCCCCAAGCCTTCAGCATCCTATTGTCCGTGTCCATGGGTTATGCAGATTATTTTGTCTTTTAATTTCTATCTTCAGGATCAAGTTCAGTGCCTGGCCCGTACTTGGTACTCTGTAGTGTCAGAAAAAATGATCTCATAATTAACAACCCTATAAAATGTTTTTACCTTAGCTAAGTACGGTTTCCAACTTCCTTTTAGTCATGACTGTTTTTTCTGTTCATTCACTATAACATAGTACCCTGAATGCCTCCTATGTCCCCAAGCATTGAATTAGATGCTTAGTATATATAAGTGAGTGAAAGAGACAAAGACCTTGTCCTTTTGGGATTTACAGTCGAGCAGTGTCTGGTACAAAGTGTTACTTGCTATTATTCTTACTGTTATCTTTTTCTCTGTAAATGTGAGACTTCTTTAGCAACGTCTTTTTTTTTTAATTTTATGTATTTTTCTTCCTAGATAATTTCCTTCCTTCAGCCTACTTGCTCTGATCCTAGGGTATGTTCTGGGTACCAGCTACAGGACATGGGGGCTGCCCTCAGATCACTTACCATCTCTCTCTCTCTCTCTCTCTCTCTCTCTCTCTCTCTCTCTCTCTCTCAGTGACATGGACCTCATTGGGAAAAGTTGTCTACTTTTCTGAGTCTTCAAACTGCTGCTTCAGAGTCACTGGGAGCAGCCGGGTTTCTCCTGGAATGATCACTGATGTCAGCCTCAGTGGGTTAGCTAAACCTCAGCCAGCTCTCCGTTGGAGTTGGGATCCAGGAAGACAGAACAGGCTCCTGATTAGCCAAATCAGGCTCCGGTGGGGGTGGGGCATCTCCCCACAGGGTTACAGACCTTCACTAAGTCCTCTAACAACCACTTCTTCCTCAAATAGGTCTCTTCTAACTCCTTGGCACTTGTGAATTCCCTCAAAGTCATGTCTCCAGGATCTGGTTCAATCTAATATACCTCATGATACCCAGATATATTATGGTCGCGTTTAACTCCCTCTACCGCTTTACCTTTACAATTCAGAGATTGAGTAGGGCATACATAATTGTCCCAAAACAGTAGTTAGCTCTCAGCTTTATTGTAAATGCTCGCTTGATAAAGGCTCCCAGTGTTTTTCGGTGTAGAAATTGGTTGGAGTAACTGCATTTGAGTCTGCCCACAAATTGGATAAGTTCTACGTGTGGGTTTTAAACAGTGATAAGGCTTGTTACACATGCAGTCTTTAAGGTATAAATCTAGGATTGTTTTCAAGTTAATTTGGATACCATGAAACAACATTACGTTTTTATTAAAAAGGGAAAGACTTCTGTTAACCAAAATTTTTTAGATTTTGGTTATCTTGGCATCACAAAGTCACATCTGTGTCATATCACAGATGGTTGCTTCTTAGAGAAACTTGGGTTCTACTAATGGAGAGGCATCTTCTAGTCAGTTATCTTATTTGAAGGAGGATAGGATGTGGATAAAAGTTAGGACTTTGGAGTGAAATAGACCCTGGGTCACCTCATCATTATGGCTGGGTGATCTTAGACAAATTACTTAACCTCTCTGAGTTTCACTTTTTCCTCTTCACTAAAATGGGTATCAAAATACCCACCTTGAAGGTTTGTTGGAGGATAGGAAGAGATAAATGGATGTAGAGTGCTTAGCAAGATGTTAGCACATTATGGTACGTACTCAGTAACAAGAATTATATCCTATGTAATAAAAGGCTAATATGCAAATTGTCCCCTAGGAGTTCAACCGACAGGGAGTTTGACCGCTTGTTATGATGTGTAGTGACCATTAGGGGGCAGCGTGAAACGAAGGAAGGCCCTGATTGGCCCTGATTGCTGGCCAGACCTCGGGACTCTACCAATGCATGAATTTCATGCACCGGGCCTCTAGTATTATTATAATCCAGACAAATCAATATTCATTTTTCTTTTTTTCTTTTCTGGTTTTAATCACTCTGGAGAAAGAAATTCCCAGATTGTTTGGCCAGGAAATTGCTCCTTCTGACCAACTGAGTCTTCATCCTCTGCCTCTTCCCACCACTCCTGTTGCTGGTGTGGCTGTGCTCAGGGCTCAGCTGTCGGGGAAGATGACAAGTGTCTTTGGAAGCCTTATAACTAGAGGCCCGCTTTCTCTTTTTTTCATTTAGGACTTAATTTATAGAAATACTCAAGAAAGATGCATTGAAGAGGAAAAACACTCTAAGATAACATACTTTTATCCCTTAGTAGAATTAGCAAGTGCATCATACTTTAAGGTTTCCCCATCTACTTTATTGGCTCTGTTGGTACACATTGCCCCTGCTCTTTGCTTTTCTGCCTCTGCTCCCAGCACCCAAACATCTTAATTGCTCTAAGCACAGGCCTGGGTGTAGAATTGGATTCAGTTAATACTTGCCAAGTGGCTTAGAATCCAGGCTCTGGCTTCAGCCTTGGCTGTGGCCCCTGTTAGCTCCACTTACCTCTTTGAGCCTCAGTTTTGTCTTCTGTGAAAAGGGCTGCTAATGTCACCATCCATTGATGGTGTGGACATCAGTGGAGGCAGTGTATGCAAAAATGTTTGAAAATAATAATTACTTTTTGACTATAAGGAAATAGTCTCAATAATATGATCAAATCTCTTCCCAGCTTATTGATTTCCATACTAGAAACTGTCATTTGCTTGTGATCTTAGACAAGTCATCCAACTCCTCTGAGCTGCAGCTGTCTCCCCTCTGGTAGTGGGGAGCAGACTTGATTACTTGAATCTCCTAACATTGTATACTTTTTATGCTGATGTTGAGCTTCCCTTGGAAACTGGAAATAAGCACAGGCTTTGAAGTTGGATAGACTGAGGTCAATCCCCCACTTCCCATCATACTATCCTTTTGTCTTTTTGGGCCCATAAAGTCTTGTCTCAGAGGGTTTGGGTATTTTTGAGAATTAACAGCAGTTTGGCTGAAGAGTAACTTTTCCTGCAATCAGACAACAATGAGTAGGACTCTGAAATGTTGGCAAACAGATCAGACAGAGATTCAGGTCTATGATTTCCAAACTCCAGTGGCCCATTTGGTTTGCTTTTGCAGGTTGCTTTTTTGTTGGTCTCCGTGCTACTGAGTCTGCTGCTCTCAAGCATTTCAGACAGGCCTGCCCCGCCCCTGGCTCAGGGCTGTGCAGCTGTGTCAACAGGCCTTTGAAGTCCACACGTACTAGCTGACTGGTCAGCAGACCCTGGGATCATCACCACCACCTTTGTCACAGGAAATCAGGAAAGACGTGTGGAAAGCTGGGATTGGCTGAGAGGTAGGGAGGAAAATGATGGGGTTCTTGATGTACTACAGGAGAAATATATCCAAATTCATGGTCCAATTCCATCAGTAGGATCTGGGATTGTTCCTCATGGATTTCTCCCCTTCTGGCTCAAATCAATACAGTGACTTGGTTTGTCTTTAATTGGACCCATATATGTGCCAAGCAGTGTTTCTGTGGGGCTTAATACAGCGACCGTATGCTGGTGATGCTGGTCATTCTGCAACATCTGGAAAGAACTTCTGAATCATCAAAACATGAATAAACCATGTTCAGGAGAATGTGCGTGCAGGTTGTTTATTTAGTATTCTCTCTTTGAGGGCATTGATGTGTTTTTTGTTTGTTTGTTTTGTTTTTAGCATTTTACTGTGACCTCCCTATGGTATAGGCATTTTGCCAGCACTCTACATTATTATCAATGTTCTCTTGTTTGATCTTCACCACATTCCTGAGAAGTATGTTTTTATCCCTGTTTTGCAAATGAGGAAAGCTCTGGGAGGTTAAAACTGGTTGAGGGTAACCCAGCTAGTAAATAGCATAGCAGGGACCCCTCGCTGTCTAACACTCAAGCTCAGATTCAAAACTGCTGCTCTGTGCTGCCTATGGGCATAGCTTTATTTGGATAATGTCCTGAGGAACTAGGAATCAGATCTTTGGTTGACTAGCAAGCCCATGCACATCCTCTTGGTCATTGAGTCCTGTCGGTTTTTCCTTTCCAATGTCCCTTGCATTCTTTGCATTCTTACCCTCGTTACTGCACACTGGGACCATTGCAGTAGCCTTCTGCTCACATTGTCATCAGTCTTTTCCTTTCTGCTTCCCCTGCCAGAGTCATCGTCCTTTAACACTGCTTTGTCCTAAAATGTTTAATTTAAGATGGTCTCTCTCTGGTCACAGGAGAAAGTCAATATTCAGGGCTTGACATCAAGACCACTCTCCTCCCCCGCAACCCTTCTCCACACTAGCCATGATTGGCCTCAAAGTTGCATCACTTCATGCAATCACTTGATGATGCCTTGGATTTTCTAACTTCAACATCATTGCCCATGAAGCATCCTGTCTAGAATGTTACACATCTTTTCACCCAGCCTCCCCTCTGTTAAAACTTCATCCTGGTCCAGCTGAGAAGGCCTGTCTTCAAAGAAGTTTTCTTTAGTTGCTTTGTAGGAATGGTGCCCCTTGGACATTTTGTAATTAAACAGTACATCTCACATGTTGCTTCACTGCAGTTATTTGTGTCAGTATTTCCTCCCTAATCCTAATATGAGGATGGAATCTGTATGTGAGTGTGTGTGTGTGTGTGTGTGTGTGTGTGTGTGTGTCCCACTATGGTCATAGTAGACCCTTACTTGATTGATGAATGAACTAATAAATGGGAAAACCAGATAGCAATATATAAGACTTATTGAGTGTTTACTATGTGCCAGAAAGTATTCTTTGTGCTTTTGTAGGTAATTCTTGCAACTATTCCAAGAGATAGGTGATACTATTGCCCCTAAGACAGAGATGAGGAAACCAGGGCACTGTAAGCTGAACTAACTTGTCAAAGAATTAGTGGTGGACCCAGGATTCAAATCAAAGCAGTCTGCCTCTGGAGCCTAGCTTTTCACTGTGGCTACCTCTCCAGGACTCCTTTTACCTTCCTATGGAAGTCTAATAGGTGGCCTCCCACAAGAGCTAGTTCATGGGCTTATAGATTTGTGGCAGGTTCAGGAGAGCCTGAGAATGGTTAGGACCCGGTAGTTCTTTTCTAAACTGGAACACAGAGCCTTGCCATTTTGGTAATGTAGCACTGGGCAAATTGGCAAGCCAATGTAGCCAGCCCCAAGTGTTGGCGTTCCTCAGGCGATAGGTGCTATGTAAAAATAAGGCATGTTTTCCATGTCCTGTAAAACGTAGTAACTCCATTCATAGTAGTCAGACTATGGGCCTGGGATGGCTATAATATCCCACTTTAGGCGTGAGATAATTACTCGATTAATAATCCTACTTGGTCTTGCGCACAAACTCATCTCATAATTAACTTTTATATTTTTCTTAACTTTACAACTCAATCTGTGTTCCAGAGTTACTGCAAACTCACATTTATCTACTTTAGCAAACATTTGCATATGCAGCAATTAGACTCACCTATTGTGTGATCAGCATCCTTTGCTAATTGCATAATTTTTCTGCATTTAACCATCAGATGGCCTCCTCCTCCTCCTTCTCCTTCTCCTCTTTTTTTTTTTTTTTTGGCTACCTGATTTGCTTCTGGTTGTGAACTGCATGTGGAATATCAGGCCAAGGCACCTACAATCACAGACCCAAAGACATTCTTGAACTGGAGGGACTGCTTCCTTAATTATAGGTCAAGAAATGAAGGCCCATGGAAGTGAAGGGACCCACCTCTCACCTATCCAAATGGCTCATTGAGTTCCCGAAGACCTGAAAGGATGAGTACATCTGCCAAGAATATCTCCCAAGCCGTTCCAGTGTAGAAACTCCATGATTAATTCAAGCCTGTCTTGACAATTAGTCTGGAGCTTGAGTATGGACTCAAGTTAGGCTGGGCCTAAAATAAATCAGGTTACAGGCAAGGAAGAATCTTGGGATGTTCCGAAGTTGTAACTCTTAGCAGTGGTTTTTACCAGCTTCAGGCTGCTTATTGCCAGCAGATGTTTCATGATAAGGAAGGCTGGCGAAACTATTTCCTTTCTTCTCCCTCTTTTTGTAAAATTCTTTATTCCTCTATAGAGCTAGTTTACAAGAGAGTAGAAGGAATTAGGGATTAGCATAGAAAGAATCAGAATATTAAGAGATAAATGGAACTCAAAGATCTGCTCTACTCTGTTTTATAATGAAGAGTAGAAGGCCATATCTAAGGTCATAAAGTTGGTTTGGTCACGGGTCTGGGACTTGAGTCTGAGTCTTTCCTTGCAGTCCACGTTTTTCTCAATATAGTGCTCTGTAATGAAGAGACCAAGAGGACACCATGTGTATTTTGACTTCTGTATTCCCTCCCTCCAAGAGTGGAGGGAGGCAGAGCTCAGATCTTGGCTGGGATGAAAGAGTGAGGGAAGGGGACCCATCTACATGAAGAAGACACCTGCTTCCCATTGTGGAGATTTTGAAATCAGAGGGGATTTAAGATAGTGGTTCTCAACCTTTCTAATGCCTCGGCCCTTTAATACAGTTCCTCATGTTGTGGTGATCCCCAACCATAAAATGATTTTCATTGCTCCTTCATAATTGTAATTTTGCTACTGTTAGGAATCGTAATGTAAATATTTGTGTTTTTGGATGGTCTTAGGCTCTAAGGCAGCGGTTCTCAACCTGTGGGGTTCACCAAAACATGAGGAACTGTATTAAAGGGTTACAGCATTAGAAAGGTTGAGAACCACTGTTTTAAGAGAAGGCAATGAAACCCATCACAGGATTGGCCCACAGTAGAAACTCCACTGATATTTGCAGGATGAATGTGTGTGCTGGCAAGGGTGGGGTGATGAGGTCAGACAGATAAGAGCTAGCCAACTGTTGCTACCTGCAGTTTCTTTGCTTGGAAGGCAGATGAAAATCATGAGACCTGTCACAATGGACTTTATCTCTTCATCTGCCCGGGAAGAAAGACCTCATCTATGTGGAAGCACCAGGAAACATCAGGGCTGGAAAATATAGTCCAGTGATATTTTTAAAGAGGAGGAGAATGGCTGATAGTCTCTGCCACATGTCTGGAGCTGGGACACTTGTTGCTGCCAACAGTGTTAGGATTGCCCTGCTCTGAGCCCACAGCAGCCACGGAGGATCTCTACGGTGGCACTGGCCACCCTCTTTCAGATGTGCCCTCTGTATCTTCTAGCTCCTGACATCGTATCTAGGGACTAGTTTGCTCATTAAATGTATATTGAATGAATGAATGAATGGATGCATGTCTGACATCCAGTTGGTAGGGAGAGAACAAATGGAATGGCCAAAGTAATGCTCAAATATTCTAATTGCCTATATAGATGGACCAGAGCCGTGGTCGGCAAACTGCAGCTCACAAGCCACATGCGACTCTTTGGCCCCTTGAGTGTGGCTCTTCCAGAAAATACCACAGCCTGGGCGAGTCTATTTTGAAGAAGTGGCCTTAGGAGAAATTCAAGTTTAAACAATTTGGCTCTCAAAAGAAATTTTAATCATTGTTCTGTTGATATTTGGCTCTGTTGACTAATGAGTTTGCTGACCACTGGACCAGAGCAATAAGGTTAGATTTACCTAGTGCAAATATAACACAAAGTTGACATTTAGTTTAAAAAAAAAATAGATTGCCCAAAGGGTGTGTGATACTTGAAGGGGTGCAGTCCATATTTTTTAAAAAACGCCAGGAAGGAATAGGTGTCAGAGGGCTAGATTGCAATGCAACTGCTAAAATGGTGCTGGTTTCCATAAGTAGAAGCCGGCTCCAGATCAGTGCAGATGACAAACCCAATCAGTGTTTGGGTTTGCTCAGGTCCCAGCCCGGGCATGATGTTCGTTTGGGGTTCTATTAATAGCCACACCTTAACTTGGGCTCAGTGCTTTAGTTTGCAAAGTGTTTTCCCAGGCATTATCTTGTTACATTGCCCTAATAAGATGGTTTATATACTGGCAAGGGCAAGCCAACTTGCTTAAGGTCACCTAGCTGGCGAGTGGCAGAGTCCAGCCTTCTGACCCTTGTCTGTTATCTTTCTCTGCATCATGAACCTTTATGTGGATCAGAGCCCCCACTGTGCAGCCTTTAAAAGTAAGGCCAGCACGACTCTTGTCAAGTGCTGTCAACAGTGGACACGCTCAAATGGGCACCTCACCATCAGGAAGCCTGACAGTCAGAAATGACTTTTCCTAACTCAGGAGGGTTTGATAGGCCAGCTCACACCGGTACACACTATAACCCAGACCTGACACAGATTAAGATATACGTTACCAAGGCTCTCCAGATTTCCCTGGTGTCAACACTAACAACAGAAAACATCAAACATCACGTCCCTTCTGAGGGAGCCCCCGAAAGGACAAATCTCCATGCTTAGCTCCCTTGAAAAGGATTTATGAGCTAGAGTGTAAAGGAGAAAGAGGAAAGGAAACATAGCTAACATCTGTCAGGTGCCTATTAAGTGTCTGGCTCAAGACATTACACATTTATTTGACTTTCCTGTTCTTAACACGGTACCTGTTTGCAGCCTCAGTGCTCAACTTGGTCACCATTTGGCTCCTCTACTCCCTGGTGTTGGGTTGTTATAATAATCCCTCACATGCATCTGGTCTTCCTCAATGGTTATCTTATTCACTTAAAAAAAAAGCCTGTGAAGAAAGGAAAGGAAAAAACTGCATGAAATCACTTATACGTGGATTCTAAAAAGGTCGAATACATAGAAGCAAGAGTGTCAAACGGTGGTTACCAGGGGGAAATGGGAAGATGTTGGTCAAAGGGTGCAAAGTTGTAATTATGTAAGATGAATAAGTCTTGAGAATAATGGCTACTCTTAACACTATTGAGTACTGGAAATAGGCTAAGAGTAGAACTCAGGTGCTCTAGTCACAGGAAGATAACTATGTGAGGAGATGCTATGTTAATTAGCTTGACAGTAACATTTTCACAGTGCATATGTATACAAAATCATAATTTTTATTAAGAACAAAAAAAAGAAGAGATGGGTAGGGCAGAGATTATTCCCTCATTTCATGACACACAAGAATGCCCTTTTATCCTTTTGTCCATTTACCCACTCATCCTTTCATTTATTCATTCAGTGACTGTTAATCTACTTATATGCGAGGATTTGTGTAATGCACTATTGAAACAGAAATGTCTGTGAAGCTCTTGAGAGAATGTAAACTTATAATAAAAGGTGGTATCATATCTGTACCTTCTTAGGAAAGCCACGCTCTTAAATAAGGTGTTTGGGTGTCATTGCACACCATGACCAATAGGTGGTGGTCTGGACCCCAGGAGGCTCTATAGCCCCTTTCAGCATTCCAAGCCAAGCTTTAAATTTTAAATTCATTACTGTACTTAAAATCAAATTCTGAGTCCTATCATTGAAAGCCTGTATTCAATTTGATTTTAATTCCATTTATTTGTCTTTAATTGTACCATGTTCTTCTAAAAGTGGTTAAATTAAATCTAGTCGTGTCAGGGCTTTCTGGGTAAGTGAAAACATGTCCAGGAAATTCAGACTCCCAAGTAAATTAGCATCTCCAGTGACTGGTACTAGGTCCTGGATTCCTTTCTTAGGAAATATTCGTGAAAAATAAATGTGATCAGGAAAAGATTTGGAAGGTTACACTTTAAGATGTTAGGCTTTCTTTCAGAGTTGGGAATACAGATGGTTTATTTTCATGCTTGTCTGTGTTTTATTCATTTTTTACAATGAGCATGTATTAATTTTATTGTTTTTAGTTTTTTAAAGTATAATCTGCAAATGGAGAAATAAGCAAGTATTAAGCAAATAACTTGGATTTATATATTTATCCACATGTGTAGCACAGATCAAGATATACATTACCAAAATCCCCCAAATTTCCCTTGTGTCCCTTCCCAGTAACCTTCTCACCTCCCTCCACTGCCCCCCCCCTAGGAACCACTATTCTAACACATAGATTACTTGTGCCTAGTTTTGAACTTCATATGTATGGGATTATATAGGATATTCTCTTTTGTTTCTGGACTCTTACTCAGTAATTTAAGTGGACATGTATCAATACATAAAAACTGACCAATCTGTCTTGTTGTATAGCAAAAGCCTGTTCTTCACTGGTATACAGTAATCCATTCTGAATATATTGCAAATAGGTATTTTTATAGTTGAAAAAAATACTAAACTGTTAATCTACTGAATATGTGTCTAACATATTCATTAATAGTGTTAATGAATCTGTGATTTAATATAGACATAGAAACTGCTTCCATGCTGGAGGCCAAGAAGACATTTCAAATGCAAGTTAATCCTCAAGTGCACGGACTCAGGCAGCCATGCAGGCATTGGTTTGGCCACAGAAGCTCAGGATCTTTGGGAGAGGATGGGAGCTGGCTCCTTGTTGGATGTTAGGTGAAGCCCGTTCTGACCCTCCCACTGGTGTGCCCTCGGGGCAAGTCTCAGTTTCCTTGTCTGTAAAATGTGTAGTGGTACCAGACTGAGAAAGGAAAAACCCAGAACATCCAATTAAATTTGAATTTCAAATAATCATGGCACAGAAGCAAGAGAGAGGGAAGGGCAGGAGACAAGTCAGAGTGGGAGAAGGGACTTGGATTTCCTGGCCATTCCCAGAGCCCTGGGTTCAGCACACACTTGAGAAGGGGCTTAGTCCTTGGTGGGACCTTTCTCCCTGAGGTTAGAGTCTTATGTCTGAGAGGGAACCCAAGCCTGTGCCTGGCCCTGTGATGTTCCCTCTCCCCAAATCCAAGGGGGAGGGGCCTTCAACTCTTCTTGCTGCTGTTCTCAGCCCGAAACACACAGTGGTTCTCACCGGTCAAGCCCCCACTCTGGGGCTCAGATGGATGGTCTTCACCTGAAATAGGACCAGTTCCAAAGGTGCTTGTGAAATCAAATCGAGATTTGTGTCTCCTGTCTCTCTCCGTGTCTGTGATCATTTTAGGTCCTTAATAGATACAGTTATTCCTCATTTTTTGTATGGATTCTGTATTAGTAGGTTCCCCTGCTTGCTGAAATGTATCTGTAACCTCCAAATTGGTACTCCCTGGGCTCTCATGGTCCTTCACCGCCGTGTGCAGAGTTCCCATCAGGCATGTTCCCAGCTGCTGGCCTTGTCTCAGTTGAACTCTAAGTAAGTGTCCTTTCGAAATCTTCTTAGGGCCATTCCCCTCACCAACAACCCCCCCCCCTTTTTTTTTTTTTTTGCATTTTCATGCTTTTGTGTGTGTGTGATTTTGCTGTTTAAAGCAGCAATCACCAACCCGTGGTTTTGCAGACCACTGGTGGTCCGTGAGGTCTGAAAGGTTGGCGACTGCTGCTTTAAAGTGTCCCCAAATGTACTGAACGTGCTGTCTAGTGTCTCTAAGCACAAGAAGACAGTGAGGTGCTTACAGAGAAAATATGTGTGTTTGACAAGCGTCATTCAGGCTCAAGTTACAGTTTTGTTGACCATGAGTTCAATGTTAATGAATCAATAGTAAAGGAAGGTGTCTTTAAACAGAAACACATGTAAAACAACACGGTATGTACTGACTGATTGACAAACATGTTGTGACCAGAGGCTCACAGTACCCTAACCCTGTATTTCCCCTGGGAGCAGTGGTTCAGTATTCGCTAATTCAGTAGTCGTGGTGACTTTATAAAAACGTAACTACTGGGAATAACAAGAATCCACCGCATATGACCAGTTATCTTCTAAGCACCACATGAACTGGTTGCTCATTATCTTCTCTCCCTTGACTGCATCCCCTCCAGCACTTTTTTTTTTCTTTCATTTTTATAACATTCCAGCAGGCTTGGACCTCGGGGCCTTGCTGTTACCTGGAATACCTTTCCCCCGGGCATTGTGCAGTTCACGGCAAAGGTCATCACCTTAGAGAGGCCCTCTCTGCCATCTTACCTGCTTTATCCTGCTTTATTTGTCTTCATAACACTCCTTGGTATTATATCGTATATATTTCTGTCTACGGGGAGTTTTGTCCGTTCGTTCATTGCTGTCTGCTCAGTGCCTTGCACAATGACTGGTGTAGATTAGGTGCAAATTGAACATATTTTTTGAATTAATTAATGCTTCTTGAAGCTGTTACTTCTCTGTGGCTTCTAGGTGTGTCATGTTCACAGAAGCAGTGATTCTGGCCTTCCTCATTGATGCCTGCTGGGCATCAGGACTGGTACATTTTTAGGTTCACTGGGACAACCCTAGGAGAGAGGAAGCCTGTTTGGCAAGAGGCAGCCTCTTCCCCAGAAACCTCTGTCCAAATCAACCTGTCCCAATCTGGGGGATGAAAAATCATTCCCACCTCCCCAGCGACCCTCTTTATTATATTCTCAGCATTCGGTTATGATTCCTATTAATCACGTGCAATAACCCTCCCAATTATTAAATTATACAGACATGCATTCCCTCAGCCAAATGCTAGTTATTTACTAAAAGAGATTAACATATAGAAAAGCCTCCGTTCTATGAAGGCTGAAGCTTAGCATAATGAGTTTCTCAGGCATAAGAGAAGCCCAGACAGGCTTTTTTTGGGTGAAATAAATACACTGATTACTGCGAAGCTCATCCGTGCTGGCATCGTGCCACTTGCTATTTTTTTTTTTTTAATAAACACAGCTCGAGTTGTTTATCTGTTTTCCATATGATCTAGTGAGGCTTCCCTTTGCAATTCACAGCCGTGGTAGGGGTGGAGGTGGAAATGAGAAGAACATGTTCTTACCAGCCTCCCCCTTCCCGGTCCCCAAAGTTGCTCATTTGGGGCTTTATTTGTGATTTAATGTGCCTGCCAATCAGCAGGCCTCGTGTTGACAAACTTCACTTGGAAAGGCATCTCCAGGACACCAGCCTTAGCAGGGTGGGGAGCCAATCAAGGGGAAACAACCAGGCAAAAATCCAAACTCTCCAGAGCCACCCAGCCAGGCATGGCTCAGTGGTTGAGCATCAGCCTATGAACCAGGAGGTCATTGTTTGATTCCCGGTGCGGGGCACATGCCTGGGTTGCAGGCTCCATCCTCAGTCTGGGGCGTGCAGGAGGCAGTCAATCAATGATTCTCTCTCACCATTGGTCTTTCTACCTTTCCCTCTCTCTTCCTCTCTGAAATCAATAACAATATGTTAAAACAAAACTCTCCACAAGCTGGCAAGAAAATCAAGGTCTGCCTTCCATCCTGTTCTCTGCTGGGCGGCCCTCTTGCCACAGGTCTTCCAGAGGAATCCCCCAGTCATTAAGCATCTTCAGAATGGCTTCCTGGACACATGTTTGGGAAACAGGATCTGTCAGTAATGATGCCTAAAAACTCTTATTTTTCATGGTGCTCACTAAGCCACTCAGTCTCCTAAATTATTTTAGTTAGTGATTAAGGGACTATATCATGTTCACCAAGAGACACTTGGATCATTCATTCATTCATTCATTCATTCTTTCATAGTACTAAGAGCTCATGGAGCTTACAGGTTACCATGTTCATTCATTTAAAAAATATATATGGCAAATCTACTATATGTTAAGCAATGGGGCAGTGGCTGAACTAAGCAGAGAAGGTTCCTGTGTCATGAGCTTGTCTTCAGGATGGGGGTGAAGGCGTGTGACCCCCTAGTAGTCCCAGCCTTGTGTAATTCTTATCTCTTGAGTCTGGGATGGACATAGTGACTCACCACTAAGAAATAGCCCAAGCGATGGGTGTCACTTCTGGTTAGGTTGCAGAAGGGTTACATCTTGCTCACTTGCCCTCTTGCCCTCTTGCTCCCTCCGATGAGGCAGCCGTCACGTAGGGAGAGGCTCTGTGGAGATACCTACGAGGCAAGAACTGAGGAAGGCCTCTGACTCAGAGTCCTAAGAAACTATGGCCTCAAACCATCCTTTCAACAACCCCATGAATGAGCCGAGAAGCACGTCCTCCCAGTTGAGCCTTGAGGACACCACAGCCCTGGGCCCCACTCCGATCTCAGCCTTGTGCCACTCAGAGCGGTAGGGACACGGCTAGCTCCCCTGGGTTCCTGACCCACAGAAATCATGAGATAGTAAATGTTGTTTTTAAGCCTCTATGTTTTGGCACAATTTGTTGCTAACAGTATGGGGAGGAGGTCGGAACCTAGTACATGAAGGGAAGCAGCTGGTGAACAAGGCAGTGCAGAGCAGGAATGAAGGGCGGCATGTGAAGTGGCAGGGTTCCTGGTGAGAATTGGCATCTCAGAGTGGGACGGACCATAATGATCCTTTGGTCCAGTGGCCTGCGTGAAGCTTTTGTGAACTCTGTGTGTCTCTCCCAAGGGCCATCCTTGGGCCAGATACTTCCAGTGATGGGAAATTCATATCTTTGGGTGTGAAAAGTCTTTGCTGCTGGGCTGAACTCTGCATTCCTTTGGCTTATCTCCCTGGTCCTGGTTCTTCCTTGTGAGACCATGTGCCTGCTCTGGCCTTTTGAGCCCTGGTCTCCTAGGCAATTTTCCAGACCTTTACCTGTTTTGATACTACCTTTGGCCTTTATGATTTGACTTTCTTTCCAACTTTCCTTATTCTACCTTTGGGTCTCTCTCTCCATCACATGTTTTTGTCCTTCCTGTTATCTAGGTGTCCCTGCAGCTTTAGTTAGAATTTCTGTAACCCTGGAGTTGATTGACTCACTCCAAGTATGTCATGCACGTCCTCTCACTCATATGGCAAGTCTTTCTGTTGGCTGAAAGTGGCTCCTTGGCATTCCACCTGTGCCCCAGTGACTCCCTTCACTCTTCCCTCCTCCCCTGGCCTCAATCATCACCTCTGCAGATGGCTCCCTAGAGGGTGGCTCCTTTCTAGCCAGCTACCTGCTGGACATTTGCCTTTGATGATTCGTCCAGTATTTTGAGCTTAGTATGCCTTTCTGCCTGGCCTACAGCCACCCACTGAGCACTCACACCGGGTCTCTGCCCCTTCCAGTCAGCGTCCCCACCTCTCTCCTCCCTATCTTATGGGCCAAAGCCTGCTTTGCCTTCTGGTATCCCAGATTATGGGCACCGGGACATCCTGGACCTTTTCTCTTAAGTCCACTTTCCATACCAAATCTATCATCTAGTCTCCCAAATTTTCTTTCCTGGGGCCTGTGTGTGTATGTGTGTGTGTGTATGAATAAAAAATCATAAACAAGTGATTTTTCTCTCTGGTAGAATTTATTTTTATTTATTTTATTTTTCAATTACAGTTTGCATTCAATACTATTCTGTATTAGTTTATAATGGTTTATAATGGTTAGACAATCATGTACTCTACAGAGTGATCCCCATGGGTATTTCACATACCTATCACAGAACTCTTTCATCTGCCCCTTCCTTCTGCCACCCCCAAACCCCAGGTTCTCATCAACTCAGCCTTGAAGTAACATAGTCCATGTTCCCTAACACGGGCAGTGCTGGGCGTTGGGAGCTTATTGATAGGCAAAGCAGACCTGGTGTCTGTCCCCATGGAACTGACAGCTTAGTGTGTCCATCCACTTATTCAAGTATTTATTGAGCATCCACCATGTTGACCTTGTCTAGTTGAGCCAGTTGTACTGAAGGGCCAGTTTCCAGTAAAGGGCTTGACAATGGCTTTGATCACCAGAAGCAGTAAATAAGAATGACTGTCTAGAAAGTCAGACACACTTGCATTCTCTACCTCAAGAAACATGATTCTGAGAGCTTCTGGGCTGAAGCCTTATCTGGGCATCTGACTGACTATGGAACCCCTCAGTGGTATCTCAGGGAAGGCCAGGACTGGGGAAGCTGCCCCAGAGGCTACCCTACATTCTTTGGATGCTGATGCTGGGAGTTTCCCTTATCCCAGACCATCTTCTCATCACCTATGGCTGTTGCACTTCAAGTACCCGGATCATCCTAGGTAGCCTGGCCATTGGGGATGGGATTGCCCTGGCTGCTGAGGAAAGCTGAGATAAGCAGGCGACATTGGAGATGTCTGTGTCTAGACAGCTATCTGTAGGGCAGGACTTCAGGCAGTGGAGAATGGCCTGGTGCTACTGCAGCCTGTGGGGTATGTGCATGTCACATAGCCAAATAAGGTAACACGGTATCAGGGTTTACTTAGAATATACAGATTTTAGGAATCCCAGAGCCTTACCACTAGCTTGTTGGTGTTTTGGGGCTATGATTTAACTTCTTTGAGTGACATGTATTTCCTCATCTTCAAAGGCTGATACCAGTGGTACCAACCTTAGAGGATTATTGGGCATGTACACGAGTTCATGTGAGGATGTGCCTGGTCCTGGAAGGTTAATAAATGGTAGCTATTTTTTATTATGGTTAGACTGGTATTGAGGCTGGGGTCAGGCAGAAAGAACCAGAAGATGGGAAGGGACCTGAGTGCTCAGAGATGTTTAAGTAGCAGCTGTGGAAACAGAGAACCTTCTACACATGCAAGAGCAGGTGCAGGGATGGAAGTGAGACAGAGCTCAGATCAGAAGTGAGTGGAAGGTCAGAGATGTGGGGAGCCCCTACACATCTCTGTCCCCGGAATATTTTGGGTTCTCAGCAGCTGCCTTGATTAGCTGTCTATTGGGGAGGTTGGACAGAGTGGGCAGAAGTGGGACAATCTAAATTGGGGTGTCTAACTTGCTCTTCCCCTGATTTGAGCAGAATTGTTTCCAGAGTAGAGAAGAAGCTCCAGATGACCATGGAAGGGCCCTGGAGGCAGCCATCCAGGCAGGTCCATCTAGAACAGCCCATAGGAGGGAGGGGCAGGCTCCAGAGAGATTGCCCTCTGGCCCACCTGGCAGCCCTGACCTCCTCTCCATCTGTCCAGACTCTTCAAGGCCGTGCTTATCTCACCTCTTTTCAGAATGCTTGTCTGATGATGATAGCTCTGTGGATGACCCCTCTGCTCCCAGAAGTTTCACTCTGTTCCCACTGTACAGGGTTATCTGATGTTCATACACTCTGGCATGTATTCCTCAGAGCATCTCTGTGAGATAAAGGTTATTCCCATTTTACAGAGGAGGAAAAATGAGGCTCAGACAGATTAACAGCATCCTCAACTGGGAAATGACAGAGCTGGGGTTCAAAACAGCTCCACCTGGCTCTAAAAACCCACACATCTCCCCAAAATGTAGTGGCTTAACATAACCAATTTGGGGGCTCACATATAAATTCAGAGAGGGCACATCCTCCACGGTGTCTGGAGCCTCAGCTAGAGGGCTTGAAGGCTGGAGGCTGCTCACGTCCACCTCTACTGACTGAGGCTGGGGCCTCCGGACCTCTCCACGTGGGTCTCACTCAAACTCACTCTGCATGGACTGGTTTGGGCTTCCTCATAACATGGTGGCGTTGCCTTCCTCAGCTCATGAAGAGAGTCCAGAAAAGACAGCGAATCAGGCAGAGGTCACGTAGGCTTTGGTGACTTAGATTGGAACATGGGGCAGCATCAGTTCTGCTGTGTCCCAGTGTCCCATCCAGACCCTAAGGCAGGGGAAACAGATGCCATTTTTTGATGCAGGAGGAGCAAGGTTTAGAAAAGAAATGTATGAGCAAGAATATTTCTGTGACTGGCTGCTTTTGGAAAATATAACCTGTCACATGAAGGAACCTGGAGAAAAACACCCAGCCATGGACACACACGAGGTTTTTGAATTAAATGAATAAATATCAAATATCGAAGTCAAACTGTTTTTGGGGTTTTCTTCTTTTTCTCCTTCCACGTTCCTGTTTACTGTTTCTCCTTTACCTTTGCAGCTGAAATGTTCCATTTCATGGTTGCTTTGCTTCAAGGTTTATTTCTTCCATTAGAGATTCAACAGGATGACATTTTATTGTGGCATCTGCTTCATACCTTGCAAGAGTCTCTGTTGAGAAATTCCTGAAAGCCCCAAAGGTATGTTTTCAAAATTCTTTCAGCTCTTAGACAATATCCTCCTGTGCTTTGCTCAGCCATGCTCAGAGCCTGGGGACCTGTCCCCTGGGGATTTCCATGAACTGTATAGAGGTGATGGACCCTGAAACCATAGTCTTGAGATGGGTCATGGGAGTAGGGCTTGAATCATATAGGCAAAGTGTGCTAAGACTGGGTAGTGAGCTTTTGCCCATACATCTGCTTTTGGCTTCTCTCTCTCTCTCTCTCTCTCTCTCTCTCTCTCTCTCTCTCTCTCTCCTTC
>PVJN01035833.1:0-21850 GCA_004026805.1 Lasiurus borealis | reverse complement strand
CAGGAATCTGCTTTGACCCAGCTGTCCTGTTGACAACCTTCTGTCCTAAGTAAAGACTATTCATATAATTAAGTAAAAAACTTCAAGTTATACAGACATATAACCCTGGGGCTAGACCTATGGGACACTTGTTACTGAGCATAAAATTGAAGACAGGTGTATTCTCCCTAGCAGCTGAGAAAACACTGCAAGACCAGCAGTTTTACTGAAATTTACTGAAAGGGCCTTGCACCAAACTCTGGACTGTGCTTGTGTTAGCAATGGCATCAGGCCCCATACTTTAACATATATAGAGCTAACGTGTAAGAGATTGAATAGGTCAGCAGTGGGTGCTGCTTAAATTTCAGGTCTAAAAATTGGTCACAGTGGGCAATCTGATTTAGTCCAATAGGTAAGCCTAGAAAAATCTGTTCAAATGATTAATTTAGAGGGGTCTTTATGAATCCTTAAAGAGAAAAACTCAGCAGAAGATGTTCTTCCTGCCAGTTTGGATATATAGAAGATGTGTTTTTATGCACTGAATATCAGAAGACTTGTGACCTGATTTTGATTTCCCATGATGAAGAAGCAGAATAAAGACATAGAAGTCTGGCCCAGGCTGGTGTTGCTCAGTTGGTTGGGCATTATCATGTGCACTGAAAAGTTGCTGGTTTGATTCCTGGTCAGGCACATGTCTTGGTTGTGGGCTTGATTTCTGGTAGAGGTTGAGCAGAAGAAAGCTGATCGATGTTTTGTTCTCATGTTGATGTTTTTCTCTTTCTCTCCCTCTTCCTTCTTTCCTCTCTAAAAATCAATTTTTGAAAGTATTTAAAAAAAGATACAGCCCTCTCAGCGTGACTCGGTGTTTGAGCTTCAACTTATGAACCAGGAGGTCATGGTTTGATACCCTGTCAGAGCACATGTGTAGATTGTGGGCTCGATCCCCAGTAGGAGCCATGCAAGAGGCAGCCAATCAATGATTATCTCTGATCATTGATGTTTTTCCCTCTACCTTCTTCTCTGAAATCAACAAAAATAAATTAAAATAAGCCAGTCAGAGAAAGATAAATACCATATGATCTCACTAATATGTGGAATTTAGTGAACAAACTAAACTGACAAACAGAATGGAACCAGAAGCATGGATACATGGAACAGACTGACATATGCCAGAGGGGAGAGATGTGGGGGTGACTTGATAAATAGGTAAATGGATTAGCTATATACATGCATACACTATAGATATGCATAATAGTATGGTGAAGGCCCAAGGAAAGGGAGACCCAGGTGGGCAGAAGAAAAAAAAGGGACACTGTAATAATGTCAACATTAAAATAAAATAAAAAATAAATTAAAAATAATACAATAATCTACAATAATAAGCGCCAATTAGACCAGATGTCCTTCCTAATGACCTTTTGGATAAAGCCAGGGCTGCAAGGGAAGTCCAGGTCCCAGGTGCCAGTGATGGCAGCCATGGGAAGGAAGGCTTCCTCTTGCATGAATTTTGTGCATCAGGCCTCTAGTTAATCTATAATAATAAAAGCATAATGTGCTAATTAGACTTGGCAGCCAAGTGACCTTCCGGACATCATTCCAGATGTCCTTCTGGATGAAACTGCAGTGGCAGGGGCGGAGGCAGAAGTGGTTAGGGGCGATCAGTCAATCAGGCAGAGTGGCTAGGGATGATCAGGCAGGCAGGCAGAGTGATTACGGATGGTCAGGCAGGCAAGTGAGCAGTTAGGGGCGATCAGGCAGGCAGGCAGTGAATAGGGGTGATTAAGGAGGCAGGTAAGTGATTAGGAGCCAGTAGTCTCAGATTGCAAGAGAGATGTCCGACTGCCAGTTTAGGCCCTATCCCAGCAGTGGGACATCCCCTGAGGGGTTCCTGGTTGAGAGAGGGGATAGACTGGGCTAAGAGACCCCCCCATGCATGAATGTCGTGCACCAGGCTTCTAGTTAATAATAATACAAGAATAAACTCTGTATTTCATGTACTCATACCTATAAACTTTTGCCCCACCCTGTATGGTATTGGTGATTGTCATGATAGCTATTGGTATGGTGAATTGTCACACCTTCTCTATCATCTATTTCATATAGCCTGCAAATTTTGGAGTTGCATAGGTAATATTTTCATAACTTGTTTGTGTTTATCAACTAAACTGTATCCCGACAGAAGCTTAGTGCATTTGTCAACACACTTCTGGCTCTTGATGACCTCCTTTCACATGGAGAGGTCTTTCACAGTGGACTTCTCCTGACCTCTATCCACTTCCTTGCACACTTTGCTCCATGGAGGATGATTTAATGACTTAATTCAGTGGGTGTGTTTGGTGAGCAATAATTATATACACATATCTCCCCAGTTCTTTTCCTCTGGACATGAGCCGCATGCAAGGATCAGGCATTTTCCTTTCCTCACCCAGGCTGGAAGTACATTCTATGGTGGCCCTATAGGTAGGGGAGGAGGTTGAGTCAGAACCAGTGCTGGGCAACTGGGTGGGCAAGCCTACCTTGTTTTGAATGTCCACTTTTGGTAGTGCATTTGCCCACACATTTAAACTACATTTTTTTTTACTTTTTATTTATCATGGAAATTTTAATTTCTTCTTGGAAGTATTCACTCTCATATGGGAGACAAATAACAGGTGTCTCATTATCAAAGATTCACATATTTGGGGAATTAGGAACATTCTAAAAAGCTGCAAGTGAGAGGGAAACTTAGGAATAAGAAAGCATCCTAGGCATCAATGTTTCTCCCAAGGGAAAGCACTTAATGCCAATCACGTGTCTCATGGAATAGCAGCCAAAATCCAGCCAATGGGACTTTTCTGCAGCTGTTATTGCCAGCATGTTAAAATTTAAAAAGTTGGTTCATAGCAAATTGTATTTTTTTATGTTAGCCATATTTGCACAAGAAAGATAAGAAAATTGATGTTGAGCCACTTAATTACCTTTTTTAAAATCTGTATTGTTCAGATTATTACATTTGTTCCTCTTTTTCCCCCCAATAGTTCCCCTCCACCCAGCTCCCACCGCTTCTTCTGCCCTTACCTCGCCCGAATTGTCATCATCCATAGGTGTATGATTTTTGTCCAGTCTCTCCCTGCACCTCCCTCACACCTTTCCCCTGAGAATTGTCAGTCCACTCCCTTTCTATGCCCCTGATTCTATTACATTCACCAGTTTATTCTGTTCATCAGATTTTTTATTCACTTGATTTTTAGATTCAATTGTTGATAAATATGTATTTGTTGTTCATAATTTTTATCTTTACCTTTTTCTTCTTCCTCCTCTTCTTAAAGAGTACCTTTCAGTATTTCATATAATACTGGTTTGGTATTGATGAACTCCTATAGCTTTTTCTTATCTGTGAAGCTCTTTATCTGCCCTTCAATTCTAAATGATAGCTTTGCTGGGTAGAGTAATCTTGGTTGTAGGTTCTTCCTATTCATCACTTTGAATATTTTCTGCCACTCCCTTCTGGCCTGCTTAGTTTCTGTTGAGAAATCAGCTGATAATCCTATGGGTGCTCCCTTATAGGTAATTAACTGTTTTTCTCTTGTTGCTTTTAATATTTTCTCTTTGTCTTTTGCTCTTGGTATTTTAATTATGATGTGTCTTGGTGTGGTCTTCTTTGGATTCCTTTTGTTTGGGATTCTGTATGTTTCCTGGACTTGTAATTATATTTCTTTTATCAGGTGGGGGAAGTTTTCAGACATTATTTCTTCAAATAGGTTTTCAGTATCTTGCTCTCTCTCTTATGGCACCCCTATAATTTTGATGTTGGTATGCTTGAAGTTGTCCCAGAGGCTCCTTACACTATCTTTACATTTTTGGGTTCTTTTTTATTTTTGCTTTTCCAGTAGAATGTTTTCTGCTTTTTTGTGTTCCAAATCTTTGACTTGATAATTAGGTTCCGAGAGAGTCTGCTGTTAGGTCTCATTATAATATTTTTTGTTTCAGTCAGTGTCTGTTTAATTTCTAATTGGTCCTTTTCATATCCTCTTGGGTCTCACTAAATTTATCTATCTTTTCTAGGAAATTCTTGAAAAACCTTATAATGGTGGTTTTGAATTCTTGATCCAGTCGTTTGTTTGCTTCCATTTCTTTTATTTGTGATATGTTCCTTTGTCTCTGCAATTTCACTGCTTCCCTGAGTTGGGGAATAGCTTTGTGTGCTAGATGTCCTATATGGCCCATTATCTCTGCCTCCTCAGTTACCAGAGGTGGGCTCTCTTGGTGCACCTCTTTGTGGACTGTGTATACAGGCTTGTTGTAGTTAAGTCTTGATTATTGTTGGTATCACTGCGGGAATTGACCTCCAAGTCAATTGGTTGTGAGGATCACTTGTGTCTATGCCAGGAGAACTTCTGTGCTGAAGTCAGCCTATGATACAAGACTTGCAAAATTGCAAAAGCCTCTCTGTTTAGCTTGGATGGGGTAGAATCTCAGGGCTGAGCAGACAGCCTTCATTTCCCATCCTGTGAGGCCTCTGGGTATCCCTGGGTAATTGCTGCAGCTCTCTCTGGGCTCTCCCAAGCCCAAGTGTGCCTCCAGACCTCTGCCTTTCCAGCTCCCCTGAGTTTCCATGTGCTCCATATGAGTCTGGGTCCCCAGGGTCTCACCTGAAATGTGGTTCAGTGCAGTCAGGAGTGAATTTCAGCACAGTTGGGAGGTTCTGTTTTCCTCCTGCTAGAGAAAGCCATTGGCACAATCAGCAGTTAGCCCTCTGTGTGTGCCCTTGTGCTAAAGCCCTCCAAACCTCTGCCTTTCCGTGGCTCCTCTAAGTTTCTATACACTTCTCCCTTTTCATGACAGACCGGACTCCCCCATATGAGTCTCGCCCATAACTGGGGTTTAGTGAAGTTGGATCTGGGCTTCAGTTCAGTCAGGAGTTTAAGTCTCCCCCTGCTAGCGGAAACCAGCCATGCACTCCGCTGCCCATCCTCTCCATGCTGGTGTCTCCGTATTTCAGCTTTTTGCAGATCTTCTGAGTCTCCATGAGCCCCTCTTTTTCCTTCTAGTTGTAGAATTACCACTCAGCCAGCTTTCCTGTGGATCTGGATGGTGTCTGTTCTGTCTTTTAGCTGCAGTTTTGAAATTGTTGTGAGAGGCAGCAATTTAGGTGTTCACCTATGCTGCCATCTTAGTTTCTTTTTCTTAATCAGCTTTTATTTCATATGCAGAACCACTAATTTCTATAAATGTAAGTTAAATGGTATGGGTCCTTTTTACTGAAATTGGACTGGCTAAGTAACTTTGTTATGATAACAGACTTGTGGTTTTTTTAAGTTAGGTTTTTTTGTTTGTTTGTTTGGTAATGACTTCATTTTTTTCAGTTAACATAACTGGCCCACAATACAGCATATAGGTCATAAAGTACAAATCCAAGGAAGGTATCTTCACTAAGTTATAAAACTTTGGCAAATCAATACAGTACTCTTTCATAAAATAAAGTTGCAGTTATATATTATTTAAGTGATAATTTTAACTCCAAAAATGTTATTTAAGTACCAAATTAAAACACAGTGGTTTTTAATGGTGGATTATAGCATGTTATTTTATACAAATTTATATCTTTCAAAACTATACAATTTCTCTTTTCAAAATGAGTTCCCTCTTGAAGTGTTCCACAGCAGAGCAATTGTGTCTGTGTGGAGGTGGCTCTGCTTTGTCCTGGGGTTGGTCCAAAGCCAGGTAGAGTTCCAATGCATGAAAAGCTTTAAAATTCAACCTGAAGGGGACTAAATATACTAACACCAATTTGTAAGTACCTTTCAAAAATTATTAAATTCTCACATAACTATGGAATCTTCAAAACCAGAGTCATTTCAAACAACACTAATAATTTCAGAAGTTCCCTTTTATTTATAAACACTGTACCTCCTTGTTTTGATCAAGTAACATACATTTTCTTCAATTTATTAAAAATATTCTACCTAAAATATAGTTTTTTAATGTATTTTTTAAATAACAATAAATATAATGCCAATTAGTAGAGATCTGGGGGACTAGATGTTGTATACCATCTTTCATCATTTCTTAAATATGCTACTGCTGCCATTGGTGTCCTTATGCTTCATCAATTCTTCAGTCTCAGCATTTATGTATTACCATTGCTTCTCGGCCTTTACTAGCATTTGAAGATATTGTGCTTGCCATCAGCCCTTCCAGGTAACTGAGGCTGATTCCTTTTATAGTGATGATGGCCTCTTGAGTCAAAACAGTTATTTCTGGGTCCTGAGGATGTGGTTTATATATGTCTCTCATCTACTGAAACCATATTTGTAAATGAAATATTAGTGGATTTAAGTTCCATTGTTTTCTCTACAGGATCAGCTACAGAATGTTCTTGCATGTATGTTTTGGTTCTTGCTGCACCAATCAGAGATTTCACAATGGAAGGCAGTCCCCATTCTGTGCTGAGCAGTCTATGGTTGTGCAACTTTCCAAAAGGATCTACATGTCTGTCCAATACATCGACTCCAACCACACTTGGGTTCATGGGGTTTGGATTCTTCGGCATTGCTGCTGCTGTAACAGTTTCCCATGGGTGGTCAAAGACGTGCTCCGAAGTTCAAATCTTCATGGTGCTGGAGGCCTGTGGGTATCCCTGCTGCACAAAGAGACAAAGAGGCCATACCTGCCCCCACCCTGCCCCCTCACCTCTTCACTGGCCGCGCTGGCCCTAGGCCAGGACCAAGGTTTTTTGTTGTTTTTTTTTTCCAATTTAGATCAGACTTGTGTTGTACCACAGATAATGTTTTTTCTATTCTATTATATTTATCATTAGAACTAATATATTTGTGAATTTCAGTACTGTTCCATTTTCATTACATCATTTAAGGCATTGAATTTGTTTTTATATTAATGACATGTGTTTGCTTTAATCTTAAAGGGACTAAATTTTTCAATTCCTTTTCTAATTTTAACATCAAAGAATAGAAACATAGAATGTTTAAATATCTTCCTTTTGCCAGCTAATAGCTATGCTTTGCATTTATCACAATGCTGACACACCAAATTTGAAGATCAAAATAATTTTAAAATGTACATTCTTTTTTAAATTTAAATATTTAAATATCCACTTCATTTTAACCTACTAGTGTCATTCAGTTATTTAGCCACATGGCTAAGTGCAGAGGACTCTTTTAAGTTATAACAGATATAGCTGGCCCTTAATAAAGGTGGAATGATTATGTAAAGTAGAGAAATTATTTTCCAAGAGAATTATCAAGAGAGGAGTAAGAATGAGTGGTACACAATAATATTTATGATGAATATAGGGCTGAGGCTGCTGAAATACATGGTAGCAGTTTCTCAAAAGGAGAGTATAGACGCCAAATAGTCTGAACTCTAAATATAAATAAATAAAAACATTTAAATAAAATGGAATAAATAAAAACATTTAACCATTTTCTTTTAAAATACGTTTTTATAGATTTTAGAAAGGAACGGAGAGGGAGAGAGAGGTAGAGACATCAGTGATGACAGAGAATTATCCATTTTGCACCCCTCCGACTGGGGATCAAGCCCATAACTAAAGCATATGCCCTGACTGGGAATCAAACTGTGAATTTCTGGTTCATAGGTCGGTACTTAACCACTGACCCACACTAGCTGGACTCTTTAACTTTTTTCAAAATACTAATTTCTACTGTTTTATGGTAAATGAGTAAAATGTAATACTTCAGGTTTGGTGAAATATTTTGACAAATTTTCCAAACAGCAATTTAATAGGTATCTCATTCTCATGTTTATAAAATGTGCTCATCCCTTGCAAATTGTAGTTTTTGCTATCGTGTGTGAAAAGAGGCTGCATGGTAACCTCTTTTTAACCTTCCTTTTAAGGCCTGCAAGGAAGCCTTACAAACTCAGAGACATAAAGTAACCACAAATGATGGTCTGAGATTAAAACTATTTAAACTAAAAGTAGTTTATGGTGGGTAGTCCTGCCCTGGGCTGGTATCATTCCTGACAAAGATTAGTCTTTACCTTAACTGAGACTGTTTATTGTCTTCTTGCATCTATGATAACATATGGTTAGAATGTCTACATAATTTTCTTTTTTCCAGCCCCTCAAAGCACAGACACACTGTGGAGAACACATATCTCCTCATTGTTATTAATTGTTGACTTCTGCTATCTTGCATTCACCTAAAAGACATATGTGTCTATCATTTTACTTTTAATCCAATCCCAGATAACGACCTCCCCCCCCCCCCCCACCTGTCTATTGCTTTGCTTTCTCCCACCTCCCTAATCTATCATCAGTGGATTTCATGTAACCAATTTGTATCTCTTCTTTTGAGTGTAATGTATGGAACAAAATGCAACACTGACATTCTTGGGAGCATTAGAGCAAGCCATTAAGATTCTGCTTCCCAGCATTTGTGGCCAGGTTTGAATGTTTCTTACATCACCCCTGTGTGAGGTAGTCTTAAACAACTGATGAAACAGGCTTGTATTGTAGGTATACTTTTTTATAAAATGGGTATAGAAGTTTGCTTTTCTTGAAAAATAGAATTGTGTCTTGAATCAACTTCCCAGCTTTCCCTTTATTCCTTTCCCAAGTGTGAGAAGCCTCTTGATGGAATACAGTAAGGATACTAACAGGACCAAATCCCAGGACCATTTTCCCCAACACAGCTTTCTTGGTTCCTTCACTTGATGGAGGATACGAGAGACTATACTGTATTCTCGCCTTAGCTTTGTCTCATTTAGCTAGAAATTTGCATTTATTGGGTAAATTCACTGGAACTGGTTCATTTTGTCCAAATCCCTTTAGTGAAAGAATTGGAAAGAGGATTTGCCAAAGTCACACAGCAAGTTAGGAGCAGAGCTGAGGTATGACAAAGCCCTCTGGATTCTTAACCCAATACAGTTCCCACTAATTACCTGATCTGGCTTCCAGCTGTCATTCTACTCCTAGATGTGGCTGAGGTAAAAATTTTTCTTTTAAAATGAAAGAAGATGACAAAAGCAAAATAATAACTTTGTCTTATTTACAGAAAGTATTTTTCTTCTCCTCCCCCTCTCTCTTTACACTACTGTCTACTGCATGAGTACACGAGTGGAGATGTAGGTCTTGAAGGTTGAGCTAATAGTTGACCTCCCCTTTGCCCTGACCAGTTTTGCTCAGTGGATAGAGCGTTGGCCTGGGACTGAAGGGTCCCAGGTTCGATTCTGGTCATAGTCATGTACCTTAATTGAGGGAATATCCCCAGTAAGGGGTGTGCAGGAGGCAGTTGACTGATATTTCTCTCTCATCCATTTTTCTACCTCTATCCCTCTCCCTTCCTCTCTGTAAAAAAAAAATCAATAAAATATATTTTTAAAAAAGAATATGCTTCTGATTAAAAAGAAAAATACACTTGTAAAGTAGGAATTGTAGGGGTGCAAATGGAGGTGTATACTATGTCTCTGAGAAAGCTGCTAGATGCATTAGATTCACCTCTTTGTTTAAAATCTCTCAGAGATTTGATTCTCTTCCTTCCCTTCCTTTGCTGTAAGAAACTTTTAAATCATTGATCAGGAAAAAGTCTCCCAGTTAGCTCAGTTAATTAAGAGAAATCCATGTATGTGGGAGGAGGAGAAAGTTTGATATTAAAAATATATACCTTTGAGCTTTGTATCAAAATGTATTTTTAAGGGAAAATATTTTAGGATAAAGACTGAACCTTATTTGTGTGTGTGTGTGTGTGTGTGTGTGTGTGTGTCTGTGTGTGTGTGTGTGTGAAATTTTAAAAGTTAATGAAAATATTGAACTTGACTTTGAAATATTGGTACGGGTAGCTAAATTTCCTAAGCCAACTTTCTGAGTCAGAGCTAAAGGGCATCATCTCCCAACTCTTGCTTATAATGTCTCTTCCTCAGAATTTCTTCCTCCAAAAGGGGAAGCTACCCAAAATGAGAAGCAGGGAGGAGTATTGAGTGGAAATGATGATTCATTACCCATCCTAGCAATAGAATAATCCATTCACACAGTTCTTGGTCATCTGTTTTGCTATGCTATTATGCTAATGAATCATTACTGCTTGAGGACTAACATCTTTCAACACCTGAAAGAAAGAAACACTGTTTGGAAATTGGCTTCTTGGTTGGAATGCCTAAGTGTTTTGTGACATGCTCTCATTCCCAAAACCTAGCAGCAGAAAAGACGGCATTCATGTTCCCAACTCAAAGAGACTGCTTCTCTCAAGGAGGGGCTCTTCTTCCTGGAAGCGTCCCACGGGATGAGGTCTGGATGTGCTTGCCTCACTGTCTCTGTCAGGCGAAACAGACGTGGCCTGAATTTGTCCATGTTGACTTTGGTTTACATAAATTACCCAAGTACAAATAAGAAGATATAACACTGCCTTCCCATGGCAAAGAGCATGTGTTCTGTTTTGGATTCACTGTCTTGGCTCTGAACTTTCTAGGATGTTTTAGGCCGAGACAGTACTTACTTCTTTTCCTAGTTAATCTTGGTGTGCAGATTCAAACTTTTGAAATTAATTGTAAAAGCAGTCAATTATTAAATACTAGAAGCCTAGTGCACGAATTCATGCATAGGTGGGGTTCACCCTGCTGGCCTCAATTGGGGCCAGGCCTGTCGGGAAAAGGAGATGGCAAGAGATTGGCCAGCCAGTCCTCCCCAATTAGGCCTAATCAGAGCCAGGCTGGCTGGAGTGGGGGTTGATTGGGGGCGTGGCTGGCTGTGGGGAGGGGCTGTGGGTGGTGTGTTGGCCAGCCCTCAAATGGAATGGAGGGGGGTGATCAGGGGTCAGTGGCTGAGGGAGGGGCTATGGGAGGTTGGCCGGCCAGCCCCACCCCTGATTAGTGTGGGGGGGATGATCAGGGGCTGTGGGGAAAGGTCACAGGATGATCAGGGTGGTAGGGGCTGTGGGGAGGAGCTGTGAACAGGGGGCCGACTGGCTGCACCTCAGAATGGGTTGAGGGGGGGGGGCTGATCTGGAGCCAGCTACCTGGGCAAGGGGCCATGGGTGTTGTACAGCCAGCCCTGCCCCTGATCAGAGTGTGTGTGTGGGGGGGAGCTTGATCAGGGGCGGAGCTGGCTGGGAGGAGGGGCTACAGGCCAATCAGGGTGATGGGAGTTGATCAGTGGCAGGGCCAGTAAGGGGGAGGGGCTGCAGGAAGTTGGCCACTGGCCCCACCCCTTCATCAGGGTGGTTCACTGGCCACAGTGGGTGTCATAGCAACCCATTGTTCTGGTCATTACAACATTCCGATTTCTGGCTCTTTATATATGTAGATGCTCAAAAATAAGATAACCTGATCTCTGGGAACATCATATTTAACTGTATTTTGCTTAGATATCTTGTTCAGTCATTTGGTTCTCATGGTGATGTGATAAGGAATAACAAACCCCATGTTTGGGTCCTTTTAAGTTGATGAATATGGTACGTTGACTCACTGCTTTGAGTGTTTATAAGAGTATGGTAATTCAGGTTTAGTTTCCCTTTTATTGTGACTGCTTGAGTAGAGTTTTCTGGTAAGGAATCAGGCTATCATCATTTAGGTATTTGATAATTTTATCTATTTGAAAGTAATTTTGAGTAATAGGATTCTCTCAGTATGATTCAGTCTCCACAAAAGAACTAAAGGGTCTTAGAATACAAAATGGAAGACCAACACAAATACTATGTTTCTCTAGAAATTCTTGGGTGGCTAAATACTCCTTGAATCCTGATTTCTTATGTCCCACAACCAGCAGAAACGATTCCCCAGAGACAGACAGTATCTCCAGTTGGACATGAGAAAACGTAGGTAATAAAACAGAATCGTTAGAAATTAAATGGCAATTCAAATAATCTCTTCCCTTTTAGTTTGAGTACATTTGTTTTCTAAGAAAATAGAAAATGGGTCTTAGAAATATCATTTTAGCTAGTGTGGTATTTTTACTTAAAAACCATTTTAAGCCTAGTCATAGTTCCAGATGGCCAGCATGGAATCACTCAACTCACTGTAGAGGTAAAACTATATGTACAGTGGGGAATTTACTAAGATTTTTGTTGGATTTTCAAAATCCAGAATATTTTAGGACCCCTAATATGTCTGAATGTGGTACAGAGATATAGTAAAGAGGTATGCTCTGTCTATACAATTGATACCATTGTAAATAACATAGTTATTAACGATAGGAAAGGAGTGAAAAGAAGGCCAAATATTGTAGGTATGTCATTTGGGTAACTTTGCCAGGAAGCTACAACATTATACTCCTCAGGAGTCCAACAAAGGGAAGGTGGATGCATGTCCAGTAAAGTTGGGGGCACTAGTGAAGGTTCTTGTGGTTAGTCACATCCAGGAACAGGTCATTGGCCAGAATAGATGTAGCTACTGCAAGGGCATAAAATTGGGGATATTTAATTTCCTGAACATAGGAGTTTGCTCTCTTTTTTTCCCTCTTGGTTGACTTCTTGCTTGCAGGGCTCTCGTGTCTGCTTCCTGGCATTCACTGGTGTGGCCTAGGGCCATGTGAACCCCCATACAATGGACTAATGAACTGTAAACTAGCCTGATGCTGAACAGGACCCAGCTGCAGCATGGAATGGGAATTCTGGACACGGGCTTTGCTTTGAGCTCTACTGAATCCCCAGCTGTACTTCTATGACTGGAATGGACATTGGCATTCCAGAGACTCATCCTCCAGTGTGAGTCTCAGAGAATTCTTTTTTCAAGATATTGTACTGACTCCAACCCCAACACCCAGCGGGGAGAGGAATACCTCAAATTCCCCAACAACACTATGATAAAGCAGTTTTATGCACTGAACATTGTCAAGTGGCATAAGAATGAAAGCCATCAGCTACACCAACACTTGGTCAACTATAATTCAAGTGGAATGTATGTCAATATAACAATTTTTTTATTCATGCCCCCTGGGGTGGATTCATTCTTTCAGAGAATATTAGAAACACCGGTAACAAAAGATTAAATATGGACCATTTCAATGTGAATATTACTTTCTAATCTATTGCTATGGACTGTTGCTCTAGGGCAGATAAAAAAAATTAATGGATTTTTGTGGTTCTTGCTAGTTGCTGAAGATCAGTGATGACACAATGGCACATCTCAAATTACAACAGTTTTATCTAAGTCATTTTTTAAAATCTCTGACTTTCCTGGGCATTACCTTGTGTCTAAATTTCCCATCACCACTTATCACTCCAAGACATTTTAAGATGTGTAATGAATTATCCTTGTGGTTTACATCCTCAAAATATCATGTTCTTGCAAGGTATAAAGTTTTATTTCATTGAATTTAATCAATATTTATTTAACAAGAAATACATGGCAGGTCTATGCCAAGTGATGAAGATACAACGTAATTCCCAGTGGGGCTTGTGAACTTGCTAGAGAATAGAAATGAGAGGACAAAAGGCTTTTGTATTTTCAGAATTGATGTCTTTGTGAAGGTTGTAGGGGCTCACAAAGTCTCTGAAATATTTTTGAGCTTTATAATCCTTCTTTGTAAACTATGGGAATATGAGGTTCCTTTTCGAAGCCTCCAGTTTATGTGTAAAATGGATATAACACCTTTATTACATGGTGGTTCTAAGGATTAAATTAAATATGTATAAAGCACCCAGTGTAGTAACTTAGAGAGGATGCTCCAAAAAGGCATTTATCCCCATTATTACTCTAATATTATTAGGAAAACCACATGCATTTAGAAACACTCAGAATTTAGAAAAAAGCATCACAGCTTTAATTTGCTTGGAAGCTTTTGGATTTGCTGAGCTGGATTGTGAAAGATCTGTGGGGCAGAAAGAATGCTGGCACCATCCCAAATTCCCCACAAAAATAAAGGGGGCTGTACCTTTACCCAATTTCTTTGAAGATTGAATTACTAAACAGAAAACCCCTGTTGGGGTGAAGAAGGGACCAAGAGACAGCTTCCCTTTGGAGGACTCAGCAAAGGAGCTCTGCAGATACCAGATGGAAGAGTGGCACCTTCTGTGCTTCTCAGTCAGCTCCTGAGAAATAGGCACTTTTTACTGATTTTACAAATATTTATTGTGTGAGTAAATGTACCAGGTATTGCTTTGAGTACTTCATATGGAGAAGTGAAAAGACAATTGATAAAAATCAATGCCATCATGGAACTTACACCGTAGTGTGTGTGTGGGGGGGGGAGAAGGAGGGGAGCGATGTAAATAAACAGGGTCAATAAATAATGCATGAGGATATTAGAAAGTGATAAGTGCTAGTAAAAGTAATAAATCTGGAAAAAGGGTAAGGAATGCTGGAGGTTGCAACTTAGGGGTAAGCTTCAGTGAGAATGCCTCCTCTGAGCAAATGTTTACATGAAATACAGGAATGAGCCAGGCAAACCACCAGAGTGAAGAGTGTTGTAGGGAAAGGAGACTGCATCATTTGAAAAGACTCTGAGGTGGAAGCATGTTAGTATGTTCCAGGGTTAGAAAGAGAGAGACTACAGCAAAGTAAGCAAAAAGCCAGAGTATAGGGAGAGAAAATAGGAAACCAGGTACCATAACATGTTGTAGACCTTGGTAAAGATTTAGCTTTTATTCCCAATCATGTAGAGAGCCATTGAAAAGCTTTGAGCAGATGATCATCATGCTTTGACTTTGACTTCTTTTTAACTTGTACTAACTACCAGGTGGGAACAGACTTTGGGGTGGAGAGGGGAGGGGAGGAAGGAAAGGTGCACACTGGAGTTAAGAGGAATGGTAGGAGCTCTTTTAGGAATGCATAATTCTTTCTATTGAGGAAATTATCCCACCATAATGACTAAATTATCTTGATAGTCTGTATCTTCTAGCTCAGGTAAGTCCATGTGTGTGAGAAACCTGTTCTGCTTGAGCAAGAGTTGTGACTTATGAAAGACACTGCCACCTATCCTGTGAGGAGTCCTAGAGGGCCACCTTGAGCAGCAATGGCAGCGGCCCATCCAGGGCCAAACAACCATTACAGCAGCCGAAATTAGGGAGCAGAACAGCAGTAGCTTCAGAAGGAGGAGCATGGGTACAGCCTCTACAGAATCCTACATCATTTAATAGGAAGCTGGCTGGTGATGGCTGTAGGAAAGTGTAAGGCTAGAGGCGCAGGAAATGGGAGTTGGACACCAAGGCATGTTAAAGAAGAGGGTTATTCATCACTAATGAGCGAGATTCATTCTGGAGGAGGGTAGAAAGACCAGGATTAAAGGAGGGAAAAGAGAAGAAGAAGGAACCCAGCCGGGCTGACTCGCAGACTGGTAGAGCAGCAACATGTGTAACGGTGAACATGCCTTTTGAGGGGAGGAACAGGAAGGGATTGGGCCCAGGGCGCAATGGGAAGGGGTGGGACCTAGAACACTCCGCATAGGCTGATTAGTGGTTCATTGTCTCTGGGATGCCCCAGCGCAGACTCAAGTTACATCATACTCTGCCCACCAGTTGGGGGAAAGGAGTATCTATCAGAAAGCATAGCTAGAAGTGTGGCTATGGGCTTGGTCTGTACACTAGGTGGCCCCAGTACCTGAGGCGAGACCCCCAAGTTCATGTTTTGGTGTTATTAGTATGCTTGGCTTTAGAGTAAATTGGAACAGACATTGTGGCAAGATGTCTTGTCTACATATTAACAAGTCATTTAGACATCTAGAACTTGCCTGAGGGAAGGAATGTTGCAGCAGTGAAATTTCAAACATTCTATCTCCTGAGAGAACTAAGGGTAGAGAGAATGTTGATGAGTCAGAACAAGTCTTGCAATTCCCCGAGGCTTCAAGTTTTGGGATGAGGAAAAGAGTCACAGGGAAAGCAGGAAGGGCAGTCACTGTGGGTATATGAGAAAGGGAAGAACTGTTCCCTGCTCCACGCAAGCTGAGATTCAGCAGTGAAGACCAACTGGGGAATGTCACAGCAGAAGGGACTTGTGCCTCTTTTGCCAGGTAGACTCAAGGCACTGACAAGACCACCGAGAAGAAAGACCTGAGTGGTCTAGGCTCATGGTCGGCAAATTGTGGCTCATGAGCCACATGTGGCTCTTTGGCCCCTTGAGTGTGTCTCTTTCACAAAATACCAAGGCCTGGGCAAGTCTCTTTTGAAGAAGTGGCATTAGAAGAAGTTTAAGTTTAAAAAATTTATCTCTCAAAAAAAATTTCAGTCGTTATACTGTTGATATTTGGCTCTCTTAATTAATGAGTTAGCCAACCATTGATCTAGACCAGGGGTTCTCAACCTGTGGGTCGCGACCCCTTTGGAGGTCACCTAAGACCATCAGAAAACACATATTTCCCATGGTTTTAGGAACCGACACACCATTCCTTGGTGTAGCAAAATGTAGCAATGTAGTTTACTGTTGTTATATGAAGACTCTTGCCCATGCTACATCATGATTCAAGACAAAATTTCATTTATTTGTAATTAGAAATAAATATTTCACAATATATAATTACATATTGTTTTTGTGATTAATCACTATGCTTTAATTATGTTCAATTTGTAACAATGAAAATACATCCTGCATATCAAATATTTACATTACAGTTCATAACAGTAGCAAGATCACAGTTATGAAGTAGCAATGAAAATAATTTTATGGTTGGGGGTTACCACAACATGAGCAACTGTATTAAAGGGTCGCAGCATTAGAAAGGTTGAGAACCACTGATCTAGACAAATGTGCGTGACATATTCACATGTTGTCTGTATTGCAGTATGAGGCAGGAGCAGAATGAATGTCAGAGATTCAAAAAGAGAAGAGCAGATGCAGAATGGGGGGTTGTGGATATATGTTAAGTATCCAGCTATCCAGTCATTTGTTCAACCAATCAAAGCTTAATATGCCAATGATATGCTAAGGCCATTCAACTGCTCACTATGATGTGCACTGACCACCAGGGAACAGACAGCTTACCAATTGACCAGTTGCTATGACATGCACTGACCACCAGCAGGCAGATGCTCTGACTGGTAGGTTAGCTTTCTGCTGGGGTCCAGCAAATCAGGACTGAGCAAGATTGGCAAGACTTGCCCTGGAGCCCACCTGCAGTCCCTCCTCAGCTAGCCAAATTCCTGTGTCCTTCCCCACCAAGATCATGTACCAGTGGGGTCCCTCGGAATAGCTTGTGCTTTCTCACAATCTGGGACCCCTCGGGGTTTGTCAGAGAGCCAGTTTCAGCCTAATCCTGCTCAACTGCACTTCCACGGTAGGGGTGGGGGAGGTGAGTGCACTTCCACAGGGGGAGCACTGCTTAGCGAGAAGCCAAGCTCATGGCTGGTAAGCAAAGTGGGGGGGGGGAGCTGGAGAGGAAGGGGAAGGGCAGAGGTGCCTGTCCTGCCTCCGTGGCAGCAGTAAGGTTGGGTGAGACTAAGCCCTCCATCGGACATCTCATTTTGGCCAGACTGAGGGCTCCCAGACTGGGAGAAGGCATAGGCCCGGCTGAGGGACCTCCCCTTGAGTGCACAAATTTTGTGCACCAGGGCTCCAGTTAAAAATAAACAAAAACTAATGCATGCTTTAGGTAAATATTTCTTAGATTATAACTTAAGCTCTTGATATTTTTGCTCAGAAGTGAAAAGAGAGAATTGGAGGACGTGAGAATAAAGTGTGACTCTATTAAAGGCAGAAGGAAGATTTATAAGCACAGGATATAGATAAGATGGAGATGCCCGTGAGGAGTGAAATTAATAGGATTGTAATTGCCAGTTATTAATAATAGGAAAGGAGGAAAGGGAAGGCCAGCCATTATAGGCATGTTTCCTGCAAAATATTGTTGGAGGGAACAACATAGGGAAGACATACATATGTCCAGTGTAGTTGGGATGACATAGGAAAGATACTTGCCTGCCACTTACACCTGGGAACAGAGGTCATTGGCCAAAATGAGCATGGCCACTGTAAGCATAGCAATTTAGGATATATAATCTCCAGAAGAAAAAAGTTCACTCTCGGTTCCTCTTGGCATGCTTGGCTCATGGCTCCTGCTTGGCTTCCTGGCATGCTCCTGAATGATCCACAGCCATGCTGAGCCCCCCACATGATGGACTAATGTACTGCAGCCAGCCTGATGCTGTCTGGGCCCCTGCTCCAACATGGAATGGAAACTCTGGATACAGGCTCTGAGTTTTGCTCTCCTGAAACCCCAGCTACACTTCTTCTATGACTGGTTTAAATGAAATGGGCAGGGATTTAAATTCATACAGATAAAATCACTAGTCTCCTGTGAGTGTCTCAGAAATTTCTTCTTTTGGGATATCACAAGGATGCCACCCCCAGCAGCACCCTGCGCAGAAAGGAACCCTACTTCATGTAGTATCAAGATCAGGACACATAATGATCTATTTTTGAAAAAGCTATTTGAGGAGAATTAGAGTGAGGGTGTAAGGAGAATGAATGACAGAATTTGTGTTGGATGTGTCCCCCACCCCTTCTTTGGTGAAGTAGGAGGCAAAACCTCTGCTGAGAGTTGGATTGGGGTGGAGCAAGGTGGACTGGGGGAGCAGTACAAAGACCTCAGGAAAGCATGAGGGTTGTAATAGATGCTTTGGAGAATGCATTATGAAATCAACAAGGAGAGATTGGCCAGCAGCAGTGAAAGCTCAGCTGAAATTATATAACCTAAATAGGTAATATGCTAAGCAAGGTAGAGGTTTACCTTTTATTTCCTTAATCAATTTTTGTCACAGAAGGAAATGATTAGTCATTTTTCTCTTTCTTTTAAAATATGCTCTCTTTTCTCTGTAAGAAATTTAAAATCAATTTATCTGTTTTAATTCCTAGAAAGGCCTACAAGAGTCTGGTGTGGGGTGGGGGGAGAAAGAGAGAGAGAAACAAGAAAAAAGAGGAGGAGAAGGGGGAAAAGAGGAAGGAAAGAAGGAAGGAAGGAAGGAAAGAAAGAGTGAGAGGACAGAAAGAGAAAAGAAGGGAGGAAAGGGAAGAGAAATGTAGGGAAAATGGAGGGAAGGCAAAGGCAGGCAAAAATGGAGAAGTAACATGGTCCAGGAATTTGGCGCACCTTCTTCACAATTTTTTTTTGGATATACAAATATTCATGCAGCAGTTTAAGTAGCTGAGGAGTTCTTGAGTAAGGAACCATCTTGAATCTCTTACTGCCCCACCTTATTTTCTTTAAAACCTGTAAGAAAATATAGACCAAAGTTGTATATGCAGTTCAACAGCAAGAGCAGGTTACTTGGAATTTGATGCACCTAAGACTAGCACATAACAGGTTCTTAATAAATAAGTTTAAGTCATAATTTTAAAAGTGTTTCAAGTCCTCTGTTTTAAGGCCAGTTCGGTATAGTAGGAGTACAGGAAGAATAGGAAATGGAGGTTGTACACTTTGTGGTCTGGGTACCACTATGTGACTAACAGAGACTGGTCCCCTTACTGTAAGGGGGCAAGTAAATGCACTAGTTGGAGCTGTGGGAAGAGGAAGGCGGGTGGATACTCTGATCAGTGCTGGGAAAATAATGAAGAAAATACAATTTATTATTCATGAGCTTTTATCAAAATAAAACTTCTGCCAAAAAAAAAAAAAAAAGGAAAAAATATTTTAACACTTAATCAGTCTTCTATTTATTCCTTAACTAGTAGCCTGGTGTATGAAATTCATACATGATGGGGGGTGGGGGAGGGAGAGTGTTCCTCAGTTCGGCCTGCACCCTCTCCAATCTGGGGCCCCTCAAAGAATATCCTATTGTCGGTTTACAGTGAACAGGCCCAAACCCGAAGTCAAACATCCCTCTTGCAACCCAGGACTGCTGGCTCCTAACTGCTCACCTGCCTGCCTGCCTGATTTCCTCTAACCACTTTGTCTGCTGGCCTGCTTGCCCCCAGACCAGCCTAGTCACCCCCAACTGCCCCCCCTGCTTGGCCTGATCACCCCCACTTCCCCTCTCCACTGGTCTGCTCGCTTCCAACTGCCCCACTGCTAGCCTGCTCACTTTAAACTGCCCCCCTGCTGTCCTGATCACCTCCAACTGACCCCCATCGATGACCTACTTGCCCTCAACTGACCAGCCCACCCCCACCCTGCTGTTCTATTTATCCCCAACCGCTCTGCCCCTTACCAACCTAATCACCCACACCTGCTATTCCATCCTAGCCTGACCATCCATAACTGCCCTCCCCTCTTGGCCTCTAACCACCTCTACCTCAGCCCCATCACCATGGCTTTGTCCAGAAGAATGTCTGAAAGATCTCCTAGAAGGTCTCCCCAGCCTAATTAGCATATTACCCTTTTATTAGTATAGATAGAGGCCTGGTGCACTAGTGGGGATCAGCTGGTTTGCCCTGAAGGGTGTCCTGGATCAGGGTGAGGGTTTCCTTGGGGCATGGGGTAGCCTGGGAGAGGGGCCTGTGGTGGTTTGCAGGCTGGCCATGCCTCCATGGGGTGAGGGTCCCCGCTGGGGTGCCTGGCCAGCCTGAGTGAGGGACTGATGGCTGTTTTCAGACTGGCCATAGCCCCTTCAGGGTGGGGGATCCCACTGGGATGCCTGGCCATTCTGGGTGAGAGGCTGTTGGCTTTTTGCAGGCTAGCCACAGCCCCCAGTGACCCAAGCTCCCAGCCCCTTCTTTTTTTTAAGAGCCTTCTTGAGAGGAGGCCATGGGTAGCTGGAAGCAGGTGTCTGGGATTTATTTATCTTCTATAATTGAAATTTTGTAGCCTTGAGCAGAGGCCAAGGCCAGCCAGGGTGGGTGGGAAGCTTGGAAACCCAAGACTCCTGCTCACTCCAGCTCCATGGCTGACGCCATCTTTGTTGGGTTCATTTGCATACTCACTCTGATTGGCTAGTGGGCGTAGCGGAAATATGGTCAATTTGCATGTTTCTCTTTTATTAGGTAGAATTAACCCCATCACACTCACAGAATCCACAAGCTCTCATCTTTTATTTCTTCAGCTTCTTGCCAAACATTTAACAGCAACTATGATTCGATGTGGTAGCAGCATATTAACCAGGGTCCCTTGTCTGGATGTTGGCCTGCTTTCTTCTTTTGCTCTGTCCTGGCACACTACTTTCATCTTGTTTCGAGAGCCTGATTATGAAAAATTTGACTAATCTTTTTGTTTTTAAGGATGGAAGAAGTGAGTTTTAATGCTACCTTGTTATTTTCCTCTTTGAATCACATTTATTTTAGACAAATGGAAAGGTGGCCTAGAGGACTATTGTTAAATTTAGGATATTCCTAAATACAATAGTCCCTATTTCTTTTCATTTGCCCTTCCTCTGCTCACTTCCAATGCTTGTGCCTTTATGCAGCATGCTTTCCTTTGAAAGCAAAATAGAAAGTGCAGCCGAGCCTTTAGCGCCTCCTTACTGTGCACAGAGGAGGCCTGAGGCTGGAAAACCCTTCCCTCTTATTTGAGAAACTCACCAGAACCTTGACAGGAAAGCCTGCAAGCCTGGCGAGCTGCATTGGAAACAAACCACAGCTGCACTTCTTTTGCAAGAAGAAGCCTGAAAAACACCTTATGAGCAAGCATCTACTAGTGTCTAGTATGTAAATAAATTATACCTAATAAGTTCTCAGAGGCTATTAGCATCTCTCCAACCCAATAAAAGCTGCCTCATTGTTGAACAAATGGTGATGATCCTTGGAAATTTTCCAGGTAAACTGGTTTGGAATTATGGGAAGGGCTTTCATGGTGTTAATAATGCCTCTCATTAATTTCAGCAAAGGCACACCCCCCAGCTACATCTCACTCAAGCTCAAAAACGATTATTTTTTGAAAAATGTGTCAGAAGTCATATCTTTAGCAGCACACAAAAATGCTTATGATATAGTAAATGAAAAAAAAAATCCAGTGATGTATTATTGTAGACTCTGCAATGTAGAGTATTTAAAATTCTTCCTGGATAAGAATTAAAGTAATTGAAAGGGAGCATGGATAGAGAAGGTTCTCAATAAATAT
>PVJN01035832.1:0-21848 GCA_004026805.1 Lasiurus borealis | reverse complement strand
TGAGGCTGCTGGATTGGCCCTCCCTCCCCGGAGTGCAGGGAGGGGTCGATCCCCATCTCAGCCCCTCGGACAGAGCCACTCCCCCCGCGGCCCCACACCTGTATCTCTTGTCGTCCAGCGGCACGAAGTCCATGAGCAGCGCGTAGTCGGCCAGCGCGTCCATGCCCAGGATCTTCACCTGGAAGGTGGGGAACATCCTCCTGCGGAGGGAGGTGCCCGCAGCCTGAGTGCGGCCCCGCCCGGCCCGGCCGCCCCGCCTGCGCATCCCCCCCCCCCCGCCCCTCACACCTGCCGGCCTTGGTGACGATCATCTCTGTGCCCAGCTGGTTGAACTCCTCCCACAGCGCCTTCATCTCCAGCTGCACCGTCACGCCGGACACGTGCGGGTTCTTGGGGCCCTGCCCGGCGGGCTCAGCCATGGCCCGGGCCCCCGTGGAGCCCGGGGAAAGGCCTGATGGGAACGGGGAAACCAGCCGGCGCTCCCAGCTGGAGCTGCTCATGGGAGGGGGGCAGGTCTCCGAAGCGGCAAGTACCCCGAGGCCCGCAGAGAGGAAGGCTGGGGAGAGAGGACAGAAGGAAGCATGGACCCTGCTCTCTCCCACCTACTACACCCGGCTAGCCCTCAGCCTCCCGGCTGCATCTAGGTGCCTCTTTCTCCAGGAAGTCCTCCCTGACTGCCAGGTCTGTGTGTTCCCACAGTTCACGTGACTCAGCGGCATCACCTTGTGAGGTAAATAAATGCTCACTTATCCATCAGACCATCAAACCTCAGAGGGGAAGCAGGGGAAGGTGGGGGTGAGGGGGAGAGATCAACCAAAGGACTTGTGTGCATGCATATGAGCCGAACCAATGGACACGGACACCAGGGGGTGAGGGCAGGAGCTGGGGGGTAGTGGAGCAAGGGGGATAAGGACATATATGTAATGCCTGAATCAACAAAGAACAATTTAAAATAAATAAATAGAGTGCTCCTGGAGGCGGGAGACCAGGCCTGGCTGGCTCCCCCGGGACCTCCGAGCTGTCAGGTGGCCGTGAGCAAAGCGTGTCACTCCCCTGAGCCTCTGCTTCCACACCCATCGCCGCGGCTTCGCCAAGCCTGCTTCCCGGGGCGGCTGTGAGGGGCTGTGAGGACACCCGCAGGGCCTGGCGCACAGTCAGCCCCTCATAATGACACGTTTCATAGACAACGGGGCGCCTGAGACTGTGGGGGTGGGGGTGGGGCCTTTCTCAGCTCCGTGGAGACCCCACCGCCTTGTCCCCCCGAAGAAGAGCTGAACTGAGAGGAGACCCCCCTCCCCCCGCCCCCACATTACCACCAATCGCTCTCCCCGGCTCTGACCTGGAAAACCCGCCCAAATCCCACCGCCGGGAGCCATCTGTCTGCTCCGGCTCCTCCTCACTTTCCTCAAGATCCGGCCTTGGGATCTGCAATCCGGGCCCAAGCCTTGGCCAGAGAGCTGGGTCACCGCCCCCACACCCTTCTGGTTAGAAAACGAACATCCTAACTACCATGAGAGACCACTTTCCACCCCCGAGGGTGGTGGTTAGCAAAACAACAACAAGAACAGAAAAGAAGGTGCTGGTGAGGATGGAGCCCTGTGCACTGCTGGTGGGACTGGGAGACGGGGCAGTCGCCGTGGGGAACAGAATGGAGGTTCCCCAAAAAGTGAATCTTAAGATTACCACCTGACCCCACCGCCTCCCTCCTAGCAAACGCCTGCAAGAACCGAGAGCAGCGGCCCGGACCGGCGCCTGCACGTCTGTGCTCCCGGCAGCCCGGCTCACAGCAGGCGGTGGCGGAAGCAGGGCCAGTGCCAGGATGGGTAAGCCAAACGTCGCCTATCCGGACACCGTGCATTACTCTCCAGCCTCAAAAAGAAGGAAGTTCTGCCGGCCAGCCTGGCGCAGTATATAGATTATATATATACCTAATATAAATAGATATATTTTTTTTAAAAAAGAAGGAAATGGAGGACATATGAAATGAAATAAGCCAGACAGAAGGACGGATACTGTACAAGTCCATTTACAGGAAGTTCCTAGAGCTATCAAATTCGTAAACAGAAAGTAGGACGGTGGGTGCCAGGAGCTGGGGGGCAGGGAGGGGAAGTTGGTGTTTATATATATATATATATTTTTTTTTTTTAAAGAGAGGAAGGGAGAGAAATAAAAAGTTAGAAACATCAATGATAGAAACATTGATCAGCTGCCTCTTGCACACCCCCTACTGGGAATGTGCCCGCAACCAAGGTACATGGCCTTGGCCGGAATCGAACCCGGGACCCTTCAGTCTGCAGGCCGACGCTCTATCCACTGAGCCACACCGGTTTTGGTGGAAGTTGGTGTTTAAAGGGGACAGAGTTTCAGTGTTCCAAGGCGCAAAGTGTTCTGGGGATGATGGCGGTGATGGCCATCATCGGTGTGAATGTGCTTCATGCCCCTAAACTGCATTTTAAAATGGTAATTTTAATGATATGTACATTTTCCACAATTAAAAAATTTTAAATAGAAAAACAACAACACCTGAAACACAAGTGATTAGTTAGTAGCTGCCCCAGTGGAGCCGGGGTCTAGGAACACCTTGGGACCCCTAGGCAGAGGTAGAATATCGGGGTCGGATGAATGGACAGACAGACAGACAGACAGGTGGGTGGAGGGAGCATCTGAAGAGCCAAACCAGCCACAACTGGCACCAAGGAAGCACCTGGTAAGAGAGAGGGTGGGGCCTAGGACCACAGTGGAGAAGGGGCATCTTGCTCAAGCCCCCGGTATTCCTGGGGTCCGGGGGTGGGTGGGGTGCACTGTCCCATCTGCAGACCCCAGCGGAGTGGAGGGTGGAGAGACAGACGCCCCCCATCCTCTGGGACCAGCCATCGGGTGGGCAGCGGCAGGGGTGACATCCAGGAATGATGCGAGCCCCCAGCGTCCACGGTGGTGGGTCCCAGGGAGACAGACGCTCATGGCTTTGCTCGGCCCGGGGGCTTCACAGGCTGGACACTGCCCCCCAAGTCTTCTCTGAGCCCCCGGCCCCTCCCAGTCAATGCCCGGTCCCTCAGGGCCCTCAGAAACCGGGGAGGGGCCTGTCCTCAACCCGGTTCCCCCAAATCTAGCACCGCTCAGGTTGGGAGAGGCCAATTTCCCACGGGCTCCAGGGGTGAGGCCGGAGAGAGGAGGGGTCAGGCCCCAGGTCACCATGCCGATAAGGCTTTCACCTTCCAGAAGCAGCTCTGACCCTGCCTGTCGGCACCCCATCAGGGCGCCTGGATGGCTGGGACTCCCTCAGCCCTGCCCTGACAGCCTGGGGGCCCAGCCTCACCCTCTTGCCCAGGGCCTGGGTCCAGTGGGGTGTCCTTGGTCCCTGCTCTGCCCCCATCACCCAGAGCTGGAACCCCCCAGGGCTGGCCTCGGCGGCCCACGCTGTACCTGCCATGCGGACGGACGGACGGACAGACAGACAGGATGTCCAGGAGCAGCCTGCTCAGTCCGGGCCCTGCCGGCAGGGGTGAGGCGGGGCGGTCAGCGGCTCCTGGTCTCCCGGTTCACCCGGCACCCAGCCGGCTCTCAGGTGCTCACTCTGTCTTCGGTCTCTGGCAGGACTATCCTCCCTCGGCGGCCGCCGGGTCTGGGTTCTGCACCTGCTCTCTGCAGGGGTCCCGGCTCCGGGCTGTGCAGGGCCCTCCCCAGGCCACCTCACGCTGCTCGGTCTGAGCCACCGGCCAGCTTGTCCTGCCCTGGGCGGCGCCGGGCGGGAGGAGGGCAGGTGGGAAGCTCTGACGTGGCACAGCCTCCTTCTCCCCGACCGGTCCCCTCCTGGCTCCCTCCCTTCCCGCCAGGAGCCCCCAGCCATTCCCGATCAATGGCCAGCACAGGGCGGGGCCCTATCTTGAGGATGAGCTGGGTGGTCCACAGGGGCCCAGGCCGGCTGACTGGAGGGGCTGGGGCCTCGGGGGCCTCGGGGAGGTGGGAGCCGGGGCAGAGGCAGCGGCCGCCACCAGGACCCAGACAGACCCCTGACCCCGGGGCTGCTGGGGGGGAAAGGGGGGAGTCAAGGGGAAACACAGCGGGAAACTGGAGCAAATGCTGCAGAGACAGAGCCGCGTGGACGGGAGGGAGCCCGCTGCTCCTCGTGGTTTGGCCCAATGAGCTGCGCCACACTGGCGGGTCCCCGACACCCCTGTGCCTCGGTTTCCCCAACTGAACTAGATACACAATCTCTTCGGCCTGGGATGGCGGTGAGCCAGCCCCGCCCTGTACCATCCACAGGATGGGAGGCTGGCCCGGGGGTCTGTCTGTTTCCCCAGCCAGATCGGGTACCTTCTCCAGCCTGCCCCCTGCTGGCCCTGTGCTGGGCATCCAGGGGACACACAGTCACTGGCCAGGAAGGCAGAGGTGTGGGTCCCCGAAGCTAGCTGCTCTCAGGTGGGAGTGCTGTTTGGCCATTGGGTGCCTTTCACACGGCACAGGAAGGGGCACTGGCTGCACCCAGGTTAGCCCACTGGAGGCAGCATCCAGGCTAACCCCAGGCCAGAGGCTGGCATGCTCCACCAAGGCCAGCTCGTCCGACCCCGCCCCCACTCCTCCTCCAGGTTGGCACTGGGACGTGGGGCTGGCAGAGGCCCCCACCGGAGAGGGGCCATCAGTGGGACGGGCTGCCTCTGCCAGAGCCGAGCCTCAGGCCCGCCTCTCCCCCTCGGTCCTGGCACACACCTGACCAGCCCTGGGGGAAGGCTCGCTGGCTCTGGGGCTCGCTCCAGGCAGGATGGGTGGGTTCTCTGAGTCCGTGGCACCCAGGGGCCCCCTGAGCTAGGGTCATGCCCCCCTGACCCAGGATCCGCAGTGGGTGGAGTGGGAGGTGGGGGTGATGGTGGAGGGACCTGGTAGCTCCCTCTCAGCCCGGACCTGGGGGCGGGCCAGCCTGGGGTTCTGTTGGCCCGTGTGCATGTGTGTGTATGTGTGTGTGTGTGTGTGTGTGTGTGTGTGTGTGCGTGTGTCTGTGTGTGTGCTTGTGCACATGCTTGTACACGCCTTGGACTCTGTGTTGGGAAACATCCCCACACATGAACGTGAACATGACCACACTGACAGGCCAACCCATACACCACACGTGCACACAGACACCAGCCTGCCACAGCTCCTGGGTGCACAGACACACACGCTCACACCCCCGAGCCCCCTGCACACACACCGGGCACACACGCCCTCCTCCCTGCACAGCCCCTCCCGGCTGGCCAGCCTATCCTGCCGGAGGCGCCTCCTGGCCCGCTGCCCCCTCATCCATCTTGCCTGCCAGCCCATCCCTGGCGTCCCCGTATCCTTCACACCTTCTCATCTCGCTGCTCGATAGCAGGAGGCGGTGGCAGCTGTGGCCGCGGGGAGATGGATGGGCCGGCGGCGGCGGAGGGGCAGGGAGCCCCGGCTGAGAGCCTGGAGCTGGGGCTCTGCCAGGAACCACGTCCTGCCCGGCTTGGGCAGGTGCGGGCATGGTGGGGCTGCGCTCAGTGTCCACCTCCCCGTTCTGCCGGCGGGACAGATTGGCCAGGCCCTGGGCACGCTCCTGCCCCAGCACCTCCTCCCTGCATGCGGGACCTGCGGGCCTGGGTGGAGAGCTCAGTGGAGCTGCACAGCCCTGTCCAGCCCTGACCCCCCTGCCCAGCCCTGACTCCCCTGCCCAGCCCTGACCCCCCTGCCCAGCCCTGACTCTCCTGAGCTCATTGCACACCTGGAAGCGCACACGGGCTGTGTGTCCATCACACACGGCCCTCCCAGGACTGCTAGGCACCAGTTCTCAGAAATACCTGTGCACACACAGCATCTGGGGCGGGCACACACCTGGGCATCCACACACGTGTGCACATATTGGGCACACATGTGTGCTCTCTTAGTTGACCCTCTGGCCGCAGGAGTGCAGGAAGTCGGGGACCCTCCTCTGGTCATGGCCCCTGGAAGCCCTTCTGCTGCCCGAGGACAGTCTTTCCCAGAGTGTCCCCCACAGTTTAGGTCCTTCCCTGGACAGGCATGGCACAGAGACAGCCACCCTCGCCCCAGGACACACAGCATGTCCGAGCACGTGGGGCGGGCTTGCCGCAGATCCTGAGGCCACACACAGGCACCACACAAGATGGAGGACACCAACCCTGGCCCCGACACCTTCCACTTTATGGAATGGGAAACTGAGGCATGGAGGTGGGGGTGTGGCCAGGGTCCTGGTATATGGAAGGTGGCAAGGAGGCCTGTAAGCTGGGGACCAGACCTCCGGGGGAGGCCTGAGGCCGGGCCGGGATGGCCGGGTTAGGGAGCCGGGGCGGGGGCGGGGGCGGGGGCCAGCGCGGGCAGGGCGGGCACAGAGAACGTGAGCTTCTCGGTCTGGAAGAAGGCAATGCCCTTCTCGTAGTAGGCGGCCTCGTTGATGAACACGGGGTACACCGTGGCCGCCCCTTCATAGAGCACGTCCTGGCCGCTGAACATCTGGAAGATGGGTGCTCCAGGCCGCAGCGGCTCGAAGTCTCGGTCCTGGGAGGACAGCCAAGGGCCAAGGGTGCTGGGGCTGACTCTGCCCTGGCCCCTGGGTTGGGGGGGGGGGCGGGAAGGTGACCCCAGCAGGAACTGTCCCAGAGAGGCCCCTCCCTTATGGTCTCACCCACTCACTCCTTCACTGCCTTCCTCAGTGTGACAGACAGGCTGTCTACTGAGGTGCCAGCTGAGCCTGTGCTAGAAAGGGAGACACCAGCCACCCTGGAACGACGTTTGTCCTTGTGGACGTGTGGCTAGCGGTTACAGGACAGGTAGTGAGGCCTCGGTGCAAACTCCTGCCGGCTGTGTGACCTGGAGCAAGTCACTTAACCTCTCTGTTCCTCAGCTTTAACCTAGGAATGATCTCTCCTCCCCTCACCATGAGGTTTAAATTAAATGGCTGATAGCACTTATTGTTTGTATTTAGTAAACATAATATAAAAGTTTATTCGACTAAAGTTGTGGAAGAAGTCAACCAAAATGACTGTTACTCCTGAGCACGGAAGATGGGCGAGGCAGCCGAAGGCCCTGTGGCCCTAAAAACTGACAGGAGGAGCCCTCCCCCACCCCACAACCTGGCTCTAGGGTAACAGGCTCAGTGGATAGAGCATCAGCCTGCAGACTGAAAGGTCCCAGGTTCGATTCCAGTCGAGGGCATGTACCTTGGTTGCGGACACATCCCCAGGGTGGGGTGTGCAGGAGGCAGCTGATCGATGTTTCTAACTCTCTATCCCTCTCCCTTCCTCTCTGTAAAAAAATCAATAAAATATATTAAAAAAAAACAAACAAAAAACACCTCAAAGGGAATCATGCAACTGTTTCCGAACAGAACAGTCCGACCGAGTTCGGATTCTCCTGCAATTGTTACTTTGGTCCTTCAGAGTATTTTTGAAATAACAAATTCTTCCCATTGTCTCTCTCTCTCTCTCTCTGTCGTGCCCAGGCCCTGCCACGCTCTCAGGGTGTGCCAGGTCCGTGTGCTGGGTCGCTCCCACGTTGTGGCACGGACAGGGCTGACGGAGGGAGGCGGGGCCCCTGAGCCAGACACCCATCCTGGCAGAGATTCAGAAGGACTGGGCCACCTATCCTCCTGGTTCCACTGGCAGGAGAGGGCCCTGCTGGCCCACAAGGACTCATCCTGGACCAGACGTTCTGACTGTCACTGGGCTCAGCTTTGGGGTGGAGTGAGGAGGGCTTGTGCCCCAGAGCTGGTGGCCCCTCTGATGCCCCTCTCACACCTGAAGGCAGGAGGGGAGCGGTTGGGGAACGCTTACTAATTAGGCCGGGGCTCAGGCGCCCAGCTGGGCACCCCTGCTGCCTGAGCACTGCAGAAAGCAAAGGCCAAGGCGGGCGTGGGGCCTGTTCCACAGCGACCCCGTGTGGCAGCAAGGAGAACGGCAGCTGGTTGGCTGCCCTTGCCTATTCTTCCTGCCAGAGAGACTGGTAGAAACAGGATCCCCGGGCCCTGAACGTTCAGGAAGGGGAGGCCCGGGGAGGGAGGTGTGGGCTCCCTGCTAACGCGCATGGGGGTGCTTGAGGAATTAACCGGGAAAGAGAGGGCTCTGTGTTTGCACCTCCAAGCGGGGTCACGCCTGCCCCCCCCCTCCTGCTCCCTCGGCCTCTCTGCAGCCAGCGCAGGAGTGTCCAGGCTGTTCTGGGGCCCAGGTGCCTCCACAGGCTCTGTGAGCATCACCGGGGCCCAGCGTCCCGGGCCCGTGAAGGGCTCCTGCAGAGGCAGTACGGGGGGGCATGGGCCCAGGCTGCTGCCCCTGCTCCCGATTCGGGGTGCTGGTGACCCTGTGGGAGGAGGCACTGAGGTCCCTGCCTCTGACACCTCCCAAAGCTGTGACCTAGGAGCTCCGCCCGACAACACACACACACACACACACACACACGCACACACACACACACTCACCTGCAGCTGAGGATGCACGGTGCCCGCCAGGTCCCCGGCCTCCGTGCGCGGGAAGTCCACGCTGCTCACTGGTCTGTACGCTTCCATCTCAAAGGCAGGAAAGGCGGTGCCTGTGCGGGAGGCTGCGTGTGGGAGCCCACCCCCCCTCCCGGCCCACCCCAGAGCCTGGCTCCTCAGCCCCGGGGCCAGGCCCTCTCCCCTCAGGGCCTCTGTTTCCCGGCAAGTCCCGAGCCCTCACCCTGGTTGAAGAGCTGGATGAAGTCCAGGGCTGCGGCCACCAAGGCCCTCATCCTGAGGAGAAGGTCAGCCCGCAGCACTCCCTGCGGCTGGGGGCCCAGCTCCAGTCCTGGGGACCCCGAGGGAAGGGGTCAGGCAGGTACTCCAGAGACTTGGACCCTCTGGTCCCCTAGACCCCGCCCCGCCCCGCCCCGCCCATCATCTGGCCCCGCCCTTCCCAGCCCCGGAGAACTCCCACCGTCCGGCCCACCCAGTCCATTCTTGGCCACGGAGTCGAGGCTGTAACTCTCTTCTCCCGGCAACTGGTACAGGAAGACCCGGCAGGGCAGCTCCGGGCTCTGCAGCTGTGGGCGGAGGGGGGGTCAGGGCCCCAGGCCTTCCTGGGCGGGGAGACTGAGTGGAGGGGGGAGCTTGGAGGAAGCACAGAGCAGCCTGGGGAGGGGCAGTGGGGGGTCCAGAGGGTGGCAGGGCCCTGGGACGGGAGCCCAGGAGGCACCCTTCCCAACCCCGGCCCCTCCCCGCCGCCCCCTCTGCACTCCGCGGGCTCGGGGCCACCTGCAGGTGGCGGCACAGGTGCATGGCAAAGACGTTGCGGGCGGAGTCGGCGATGAGGCAGGTGCCCAGGCCGGCCGTGGTGTTGTGCAGGTCCAGGACGAAGTCACAGGCCTGGCCCGAGGCCTTGGGCCCCAGCAGCTGGTTCAGCTCTCGGGCCCTTGTCACCTCATACGGGTCATCCGGGTGGGCGCTGGCGCTGCAGGGGAAGGGATGGGGGCATCATCCCCCACAGGTTTCATGAGGGGGGGGAGGAGAGGGAGCTGTGTTGCTGTGGGACTGAACCCCTGAGACCCCGCAGGAGTGACAGAGCAGCTCCAGGGCTCGTCCTCTGCGCTTCTGCAGTGTGCCCGCCCCTCTCAGAGCTCTTGTTGGCTCCCCGCTGCCCCCATGAGGTTCAAACCCTTGGCCTGGCCTGGCCCTCCTGCCACGCTTTCAGCTGGTCTCCCCGCCAGACCTGGGCACCCGCTGGGCCCTCCCCTGGGAACTCCTTTTCTCCTCTCTGCGCCCGGTTAACACGCACTCACCCTTCAGTGCTCGGCTGAGATACCACCTCTTCCAGGAAGCCTTCCCTGACTGCCTTTGGTCAGGTTTCTGCAGCCGCCACCCTGCATTTAGCATCCTGGGTTGTGGCTGCCCGGTTCTTCCTCTGCCTCCCCCAGTCAGCTGAGGACAACACCTCATTCCACTCCCCATTCTCTCATCGGGGCTGGCCAGAGCCTGGCTCAGAGGTGGGGCTCAGCGAAGGCCCATAAAAGCAAGGAAATAAATGCAGCCTGAGGCCAGGAAGGCTTCCTGGAGGAGGTGCTATCAGTCTGGGCTTGTCTAAGCTGAAGAGGAAGAGCAGGCATCGAAAGCAGGGGGTGTGCCCTGCTAGTGGCTGGGGGTGAGCTTGCGGAGAGGCCCTCAGTGCCAGTCCCAGGGCCTGGGCACCTGGCGGCAGGGACCCCAGGGCCACAGGACACTCACGTGAGGCAGGCGCGGGTGAAGGTGCGGTTGAGGTCGCGGTCCACGTAGCGGCGGCCGGCGGCGGCGGCGGCGGGGTTGGCCAGCACGGGCTCGGCGGCGAAGCTGGGCCTCCGCAGCTCCCCCGGGGCCCGCAGCCAGTGCCGCGCCAGGTGGACGCCGCTCAGCTCGTTGCCGTGGGTGCCCCCGACCACGGCCACGCGGCGCAGGGGCTCTCGAGGCTCCAGCCGCGAGCACATCCCGGGGGTGGAGGCCGGGGGGTGGGCTGCTCAGGGCGCAGTGCCGAGCTGGGGGGAGGTTAGAGGGGTGCAGGGTGAGCTCCCTGAGGTCTGAGGAGGCCCAGAGGCCCAGCCAGGCGGCCGCTGTCTGTCCAAAGATGTGACGACACTGCAGCTCCACCTCCACCCACCAGCTAGAGGCCTCTCCCTCCTGGCGCCTGAGCCCCCACCCCCGCCCCAACCCCAGGAGCACCTGGGGTAAGCATTGCCCCGCCCTGCCTTTGACCCGAGTTCCTGTTGTTGTTAATCCTCCCCGGAGGGTTTGGCCCACTGGTTTTTTTATTATTTTTTAAAATATATATTTTATTGATTTTTTACAGAGAGGAAGGGAAAGGGATAGAGAGTTAGAAACATTGATGAGAGACATCCATCAGCTGCCTCCTGCACGCCCCCCACTGGGGATGTGCCACAACCAAGGTACATGCCCTTGACCGGAATCGAACCTGGGACCTTTCAGTCCACAGACTGACGCTCTATCCACTGAGCCAAACCAGTTTCAGCTGCCCATTGGTTTTTAGAGAGAGTGGGGGGCAGGAAGGGAGGGGAGAGAGAAAAACAAACATCAAGGTGAGAAAGACACCTGGATGGGTTGCCTCCTGCAAGCCCCCTGACAGGGGCCATGGAATTAACCTGCAGCCCAGCATGTGCCCCTGACCGGGAATCGAACCCGTAACCTTTCAGTGCACAGGCCAGTGCTCTCCCACTGAGCCACCCCAGCCAGGGCCGCGCGGAGTTTCCTCCTCCTAGGGTGAGGTGAGGGGCCCAGACCTTCCTGGGGTGTGCTTATAGGAGGGGGTTATGCTCTGGTGTTATATCCGGGGAGACCCGAACACAGTTGGGGCGGGGGGTGGGGAGGGGGTCCCACGCATTCGCTGGGAGGTGGCTCCCTGCCGGGTGCCGGCTTCCTGGGCCTCAGGGCTGGGTGCACGTGGAGATCAGCGGGTATTTATGGCCCGGAGATCCCGGGCAGGAAGGTTGGTGACAAGTTGGCAGAACATGGGGGTAAAGGGGGAGAGACTGGGGAGGGGGAGATGGGGATGGGGGGAGCAGGCTGAGGTCCAGCCAGGAGTCAGGAGCGCTGGGGTCTCCCCCAGCTCTAGCCCCACTGCCACAGTCCCCTGAGCTCAGGCCCTGCAGCCAGGCCGGTGCTCTGGCCAGAGGGGCGCTGCTCGGGGCCTGGAAAATCGCCCGCAGGGCTCTGAGGCCGGGGGTGAACAGGAGTCTGGAGAGAGGCCTGGGGCTGCCGAGCAGGCCCGTCACTGCCCAGGTGCCCCGCCCGGGGCGGAAGGCAGCCCTGCTCGAGCCACTGACAGCCCGGGCCACCACCCGGGACCCCAAGTTCCTCAGGGAGGCTGTACCTGGGCAGCCACCAGGTGAGAAGTGTCCTCTTCCCGCCCCCCGCTCCCAGCATGCTCTGCCTCGCAGCCCCAGAGGGACGGGTGTGGCTCCTGATCCCACCTGCTTGGCTTTGGACGTGACCCTCCGACCCGTTTCCCAGATGTGGAACCCGAGGCTCAGACAGAATGCCCCGGATCAACCTGGGGGTGTCCCATCTGAGCCCCCTCCAGGCCTGTCCCTCCCGGCTTCGAGTCGGTGTGAGGGTTCAATGAGATCTGCATCCCCACGGTGGGATGGAGGGGAGCCCAGACTCCCTGTCAGGGGGTCAGTGTCGGGCACAGCGGCCCTGGCTGCAGAGGGCATCCCTCCCCGCGCTGCCCGGGGCTCTGACCGGTCTCAAGGACAGTGCAAAGGTCACTGAGGAGGCAGAGCTGGGCGCTGGACTATCCAGCCCACTCACCCAGTGCCCGCTCTGTGCCGGGCGCTGAGGCTCTGCCGCCCGCCCCTGACAGGCTGTGTGACTTGGGGAGAGTCAGCGCCCTCTCTGGGCCTGGGGCCTGTCCTGGCTCCGAGCAGCTGAGAGGATGAGGGAGAGGAGGGCAGCCCGAGCGTGGAGACAGGCACAGCGGACCCGGGCATGACCGAGGGCAGGGCCTCCTCCACGGGTCCAGCTTCCTCCCTGCAATCGGAGAAACCGAGGCCCAGAGAGCGGCCAAACCCTGAGCCGAGCCACATGACCCAGGAGCCCCTCCTTAGGAGCCCCTGCCAGCCGACCCCTCCCAAGCAGGCCCATCCCCCGGGGGCTTCGCTCCCACCCTCTTGCTGTGTTCTCCCGGCACCTCCTCACGCCTGCTCCTTCCTCCCAACACCCAGCAGGCCACCTGCCCCTCCTTCCCGCCACCTGGTGTCCGGGCTGGGTGGGCGGAAGGCTCACCTCCTATTGTGGTTTCTCTCAGTGGCCCGTCTGGACTGTGGTCAGTCACCCCGGGGAATCGACACCTGTGGCTGAAGCTGACCCCGGAGCTCTAAGGGGCCCTGGGGCGGCCCCAAGCCTCAGGGCCGCTGGACCAGGAGCCCGAGACCGCTGGACCGGGAGAGGCAAGGCCGGGGCCCCTGACCTCCTTCAACCCTCACACCAACTCTAAGAGGGGGGGCGGTGTGGGAGCCCATTCTACAAGCGAGGAAAACAGGTGCAGAGGAGAGAAGGGACTTGCCCAGGGGCACCGGTCCCAGGTGGCCAAGAGGGATGCCACCCGGCTGTGTGGGTGGTGGCGCGGGGCAGGGAAGCGGCAGGAAGCATAAGTGCTGTGAGAGCCAGGCCGGGAGCTGGGAGCCGGGGCTGGGACTTGAGCCGATTCCTCTGGGAGGTGGAGGGAGGGAGGGTGGGAAGGAGGGAGAGTTGGGAGGAGAGAGGAGCTGAGCAAAGCCTGAAGGGCCTTAAGGCTCTCAGGACCCCTGTGGGCAGAGTCAAAAACCAGGAACCGACTAAACCGGTGTGGCTCAGTGGATAGAGCGTCGGCCTGAGGACTGAAGGGTCCCAGGTTCGATTCCAGTCAAGGGCATGTACTTTGGTTGCAGGCACATCCCCAGTAGGGAGTGTGCAGGAGGCAGCTGATTAACATTTCTCTCTCATCAGTGTTTCTAATTCTCTATTCCTCTCCCTTCCTCTCTGTAAAAAATCAATAAAATATATATTTTTAAAAAATCACCAGGAGGTCTTGGTTCTGTGTCTGACGACACCGCCTCCGGGACGGAGCCCGGTCAGCGGTGACAGAGGAAGGAAAGGGCTGGGACTGGGAAGGACGGAGTGAGGGGGACACTTACTTGTCACCTTGGTGGCCTCTCTTGAACAGCTCCTCCTCAGGAGGAGGCTGCACCTGCGCTCGGCCTCCCTGGCAGCCAGGATGCAGTCATGTGACTGCTCCACCAATCAGGGGCCACCAGAGCCCGCATGCTGGGCCTGCCCTCCCCACCCCACCTCCAGGGGCCCCCAGAGCCACAGTCCCCCTGGAGGAGACTTTGTCCCCTCTCTGCACCTCAGCAACCCGTGGCCGAGAGGGCAGAGGGAACAGGCGTCGGTGGGGGAGGGCAGTGACGGTCCAGTCTTCGAGGAGCAGCGTCTTCTGTCCTCTGCTCGCTGGGCTCACTGCCCAGACGTGGCCTGGACCCCCTCCAGCTTCTCTCCCTCCCCCGGCTTTTCTTCAGTCCAATGGTCATTTTGAGGAACCCACTCCCTGAGGCAGGGGGTGGGGGTGGGATCTCTTAGACCCAGGCCAAAGGTCACTGAGCATCTATCTGGGCCTCCCACCCCCCATCAGTTTATCCTCCCACCCACCCAGCTAGCCATCATCTCATTCACCCACTCACTTGCCCTTCTACCCCCCCAACCACCCATCCTTCCATCCATCCGTCCTTTCACTCCGTATCCATTCTTTCCTTCACTCATCTACAAGCCCCTGGTAAGCGCCTCCTTTGAGGCCACCCTGCACCCTTTTGGAGACCACTGTCCCCAACAATTCCCAGGGGAGCAGGAAGATCGTACTCCCCCTGATTCCCTCAATCTCGGGCCACTAGCCCGGGCTCTGAGGGGCAGGAGCTCTCCAAAGTCAGCCGCGGGGTGTCAGAAGCGGGCTTCCAGGCGGAGGACTGGGGAGAGAGCAAGGGGCTGGTCACAGTGGGCCAGACAGGCTGTTGACCGAGCCCTCGCCCACACTTCTCCTGACGCCCCATCTCCCGCTCTGCCCTGGTTACGTACAAACTCAGGTCAGCCCGGCCCTGTCTCTAGACCTGTTTCCCCGCGTGTCAGACAAGGTGGTCAGATTGAGACTCTGCCTCTCTGGTCTCCTGGGAGTCGAAGAACAGGGCGGGCAGCCCCACCAATGGACCGCGGCCCCCCTTCCTATTGATCCCACACAGGGCACTGGGTTCTTGTTGATGACATACTTCGGGCAGCTGCCAGATCTGATCGCTTCGGGCCAGCCCAAACCGCCGGTGCCAGGGGAGGTGTGAGAAACAGTCCTGTGCTTGCCCACGAGTATCGACTCCTGCACCCGGAGGCCACTGGCTGGGGTCCCGGGCAGGGCAGTGACGGGCGTGCAGAAGGCAGCCCATTGATCATGTTTCTCTCTCATCGATGTTTCTCTCTCTCTATCCCTTTCTAAAAATCGACAAAAAAGTATTTTTAAAAAAGAAATAGCTCTGTATTTTGGGGAGCCGAATTAAAGATCCTAATATAAGAGAGTGCTTCCCTTTTTAAAAAAAAAAAATATATTATTGATTTTTTACAGAGAGGCAGGGAGAGGGACAGAGAGTTAGAAACATCAGAGAGAAACATCGATCAGCTGCCTCCTGCACACCTTCTACTAGGGATGTGCCCGCAACCAAGGTACATGCTCTTGACTGGAATTGAACCTGGGACCCTTTAGTCCGAAGGCTGATGCTCTATCCACTGAGCCAAACAGGCCAGGACGTGCCTCTCACCCTTTTTTTTTTTTTTTTTAATGTTTTATTGGTTTTAGAGAGAGAGGAAGGGAGAGGAAGAAATACTGTTGAGAGTAACATTGACTGGATGCCTCCTGCGTGCCCCCTCCTGGGGAATCCAGTCCACAACCCGAGCACGTGCCCTGACAGGGACTCGAACCCAGGACCTTTCGGTGCATGGGATGATGCTCCACCCATGTAGCCACACTTGCCAGGGAAAGGGAATGTTTTCTAACCACCCGAATTGCCCAACCTTGGGGGAAGTCTCCGTCACCAGACATCAAGCAGGGGGTCAGTGAATCCGTCCGAGGAGACCCGGGGGATCTGGCCTTGGGAGCGGGGCCAGCAGCCCAGCAGGGAGGCCGCTCAGGCACAACCCCGGGCGCAGGACTTTGCACTCTTGGAGGGGAGACGCCCGCCTTTCAGGGACCGAGCACAAGGGCAGCAGTGGGGGAGCGGGTGGTGGGGGCAGGGCGCTGGAGGTGGCAGAGCGCTCACAGCAGGGTGCAGCCATGGAAGCCGAAGGCCCAGCTAACCAGCTTCTTCCTCAGGGCGCTGTAGGGCGGGTAGTGGAGCTCATTGATCTTCTCCAGGCCCGCGGGGGAGAGCAGGCAGGCGCGGTGGTTGGAGAAGGTGTCGAAGGAGTACTTGCCGTGGTATCTCCCCATCCCGCTGTGGCCTGCGTGGGCACGCACGTGAGGGCCTGAGGCGGGGCAGCCCGCTGCCCACCCCTGGCGGCGAGCCCAGGGAAAGCCTGGCCGTGCTGAGAGGCCAGGGCTTAGGTCAACATTAACGGTGAATGAAGGCAACACTGGGCTTTTCTGGGTTGTAGTACCCACACAGGCATCCCTGGGGGTGGGGTGGGGCTGGAGGGGGAGGAGGGTAGGGCTCACCAACTCCCCCGAACGGCATGGACCACAGTGTCAGGTACAGGAAGCCTTCGTTGCCTCCGAAGTTGCCGCTGCTGGTTCGTGCCAGTGCCTGGTTCACGACCTGAGGGGGTCAGGGGTGGAGTGGGGAGCATCGTGGGGAAAGGGGGCTCGGCCCAGCAGGGAGCAGAGGCGCTGCCTGAGCTCCATCCTCTACTGAGCAGCACCCCCTCCCAAGCACTTTCCACGTGGAGGGCCCAGACCAGAGGCCGCAGCTGAAAGGGTCGCAAACAGGAGCCCGGTCCGCCTGCCAGGACGCAGCTCAGCTCCGCCCCCTTCCTCCCCCCAAGGGCTTTGCTCACCCACACAGAGCCTTCTGGTGGTTTAGGAAAACGGGAGAGGGCTCTCCCATCCGGCAGGTTTGGGGTGCCGAGCCCTCCCCTGCCAGGCGCCCTTGTGCAGGGAGACATCGTCCAGGGGACTGGATTAGGGTGGGCTGTCTGCACCCCTTTCAGCTCCTCCGTTGCCCCAGCCCTGCGCGGGCCCCACCTGGCTGCTGCGGGAGAAGGCGTACAGGGCCAGGGGCTTCTCCCGGCGGTTGATGAAGTCGATGGCCTCGTCCAGGCTCCTCACGGTCACGATGGGCAGGATGGGCCCGAAGATCTCCTCCTGCATCACCGGCTCCGTCTCCCGCACGTCCACCAGCACCGTGGGGGCTGCCCGGGCACAGGGCACGGCTCAGCCCCGGCGTGAGGCCTCGGGCAGGGCCCCGGGACTGAGGCTCCAGCTCGGGGATGTTTGAGGGAAGAGAGTCTCCCCCCGACCCTGAGAAGTGACCGTGAACCCGGGCCCAGCCTTGGTCTTACAGTCTCAGGGTGTCGATCTCAGACCCCTGGAGCCCAATGGCCAGGTCCCAGGTCCCAGCAGCGTCACCACGGAGTCGTGTGGCCCAGAGGCCGGGCTGCTCTGTAAGGACAGCCCAGCGGGTGCACAGGCCGGGAGTTGTGGGCTCACAGGACCCGGGGTCACCGCTGTGGAGCAGCAGGTGCTGGGGTGAAGCTGGGGATCTGGGTGTTCGGGAGCCGGGACACGGGGCCCAGCTCCAAGAAGCAGGGCTGGGACCCGAGGGTGGGGTCACGGGGTCACAGGCTCAGCCCCTGGCGACATGTGGCGTTAGTGTCTGGGAATCGTGGCAACAGCCGTGGACCTGGCTGGGCTCCATCAGTGGGGCCCTGGGGACCTCAGGCCAGACTCGGCCCAGCCGTGGCCTCCAGTGAGGCAGGGCCTTAGCCCTGGGGGGTCCCGGGTCGGGAGGGCGGGACTCACCGATGTAGCGGTCACTCTCCTCACTCTGGCCCCCGATGGCCACGCGGCCACAGCCCAGCAGGCCCCGGAGCCGCTGGAATTGCTTGTCGCTGATGATGCGGCCCAGGTCCGGGGAGGCCCTGGGGTCTTCACCGTAGAAGCGGGTGATGGCGCTCTGCAGGGCGGGCACCAGCCGCTCCTGCATTTCGGGGCTGCACAGCACGTAGTCGGGGGCCACGCAGGTCTGGCCGGCGTTGAAATAGCGGAAAAAGGCCACCCGGTTGGCCACGGTCTGGGGGTCGCAGTTGTCGTCCACGTAGCAGGGGTTCTTGCCCCCCAGCTCCAGCGTGACGGGCGTCAGGTGCTTGGCGGCTGCTTCCAGGACAATCTTGCCGACTCGAGAGTTCCCTGAGGACATGCAGGGACCTTCCTCCTCAGCTGGTCCTGGCCGGATGGTTCAGACTCCACCTGGGATCTGCCTGGCCATGCTCCCCGGGACCCCGCCCTCCAAGACCCAGAGGCCTGGCTGGGTGCCACCGGGGACCCTGCCCACTGGGGCCACAGCCTTTTCAGCCTGCTCTTAGATGCCCGGCCCCGCACACCGGCGGGGCCATCCTCACCCGTAAAGAAGATGTAGTCAAACTTGTGTTTCAGCAGCTGCCCCGTCTCCTCCGGTCCGCCCAGAACCACCGCAAAGCAGCTCTGCAAGGAGGGACGGCCGCTCAGGGGACACGGTGGGTCCCGGGATGGGCATGTGGGACCCGGGACTGCGGGGGGCAGGCCACGCTCACCTGGTCCAGGTACTGCGGCAGCACCTCGGCCAGGACCTTCTCGGTGGCCCGGCTGATTTCTGACGGCTTCAGCACCACGCAGTTCCCTGCAGGGGCAGATGGGGGAGACACAGGGGGCGCTGGTGTCCCCACCCCCACCCCAGGGCCGGCATCGGAAAGCAGAGGTGCTGGGAGGGGGTGTGAGGCCGGGGCATAACATGATGGAATGCTGGGCTCCCCTGTGGGAAGGGCCAGCGGGCCAGGAGGGCTCAGACCCCCGCCTCACCGGCCGCCAGGGCGCCCACCAGGGGCACCAGGAGCAGGTTCACGGGGTAGTTCCAGGGGCTGAGGATGAGCACCAGGCCGTAGGGCTCCTTCCGGACGAAGCTGGAGCTCAGCAGCGTTAACTGGGGTGCAAGATGGAGGGTGAGGCCTGGCTAAGGACACCCTTAAGGCCCCCGCTTCCAGGGCCCTCGAGGTGCCTGTGCAGTGCCGTCCCCCCGAGGACACAGGGGTCCTGAGAGTCAGTGACTTGCCCGGGGTCGGGGTGCGGGGGGCCCAGCCAGCTGCTCACCAGGCTCTTGGCCACTGGCTGGTCCTTCATCCAGGCCTGCAGGTTCTGGAGCGCCAGCTCCACCTCCTTCTGGCACAGGATGAGCTCGGAGATGTCCGACTCAAAGGCTGACTGTGGCGGGAAATGCAAGGTCAGGCCGGGGGCGGGACGGTGTGAGGGGTCCCCAGAGGCCCCCCCCCCAGGGACGTGGAGACAGTGTCCGGGCCTGGGTCCTGCACAGTGAGGGGGAGGAGCGCGGCTCTGGGCGGTGGCCTGGGCTCCAGTCCCAGCTCTGCCCCTTCCCAGCCGCGGGGCCTTGGTGAGTAAGATAACCCTCGGGTGTCTCAGTTTCCCCGACAGCAAGGGAGCAACCCCCGAACCCGCCTGTTGGAGGAGTTACTGCTGCGAGCGCCGTGCGGCCTGCGGGCCAGGGAGGCCTGTGGATGACCAGGATGGACTGGGACAGGCCAGCTCCCTCCCTGTCGCCCCCCGCACCCCCCCTCACCTTGCCCAGGTCCTGCGCCAGCGCCTCCTGCAGCTGCTGCTTGTTGTCCTGCAGGAAGCGGCCCAGGCCCCGGAGCTGCGCGGCCCGGAACTCCGCCGGCCGCGTGCGCCCCGAGCCGAAGGCCTCCCGCAGCCGCTGCAGCGTGTCCTCGAACGGGTCCATCCTGCCGGGGGAGGAGGGGCTGGGAGGGGAGGAAAGGGGGGTGAAGGCCGTGTGGGCCAGGCCCTCCACCTTCCCGGGCGCCCATCCTGCCTCTGCCTGCCCCACCTGGGCTCAGACACCCCTCCTGGGACTCACATGTGACCCCAGAGGTCCAGGGCTGGCCCTGCACCCCAACAATACCCCATCCTGCACCCCTTCATGCCTCCCTCCACCCGGAACACCAGGCCACAAGCAAAACCCGGGAGAGGGCTCTGTGGTCAGTGCCCGCTCTGGGCCGAACCCAGGCCCTCCGAGGGCTCTGCCTCCCGGCCACAGAGCTTTCGCAGTGGCAGACGGGGAAAGCCAGCGTCTCTGTCTCTGTCTCTCCGTGTCTCTATTTCTGTGTGTGTTTGTCTCTCTCTGTGTCTGTATATGTGTGTCTCTATTTCTGTGTGTCTCTGTCTCTGTGTGTCTCTATTTCTGTGTGTGTCTCTGCCTCTGTCTGTGTCTGTCTCTGTGTGTATGTCTGTCTCTGTGTCTGTTTCTGTGTGTCTCTATCTCTGTCTCTCCATGTGTCTGTCTCTGTGTGACGCCCATCCCATGACCCCAACCCCAGCTCGGCTCTCATTCCCCAGGTGAGGCTTTCAGGGCAGGGGTTCCCCGTCTGCGTCCGCACTGAGCCCACGGGGATGCCTGGGGACAGCTTCAGGCTTCGCTGGTCCATGGCCCCATCCAGAGGCTCAGACCCCCCACTGCCCAGTGAAATGGGGAAGCAGACCCGGGGCCGGGGGCTGAGGTCCCAGGGTTCCCACAGGGGCTGGAGCTGGACGCCTCCCTGCCTCGCCTCCCGCTGCAGGGCGCAGCGACCGGCTCTCTGAGGCCCGTCCCTGGTGGACCTGCGCCACAGAGGTCGCCACAGCAGACGGCCCAGCTCGGGAGGAAGGCAGTCGAGACAGGGAACAACGCTGGCAGGGAGTACAACAGCCTCACCACACGAACGGGGTGCTGCAGGCTCTGCGGGAGCCGGCCAGAGGCTCTGGCTGTGGTGGGGGAAGCCGGTGCTCCGACAGAGGGCCCGCACGTGCAAGGCCTGTGAGGGCGGATCTCGAAAACAAGGCGCAGCCTAAACCGGTTTGGCTCAGTGTATGGAGTGTTGGTCTGCGGACTGAAGGGTCCCAGGTTCGATTCCAGTCAAGGGCACGTACCTTGGTTGTGGGCACATCCCCAGTGTGGGGCGTGCAGGAGGCAGATGATCGATGTCTCTCTCTCATCGATGTTTCTAACTCTCTATCCCTCTCCCTTCCTCTCTGTGAAAAATCAATAACATAAAAAAAAAGAAAAAAAGAACAAGATGCAGCTACACTTCCCAGGGAGTCGGAATCTACTCTGTGGGCGACGGACGTACCACAGCCGGAGAGGGGGCAGGGCGGCCTCTGGAGCTGAGCATGTGGCGCGCACGCTCACCTGCGCCTCCAAGTCTTCCCGTCACGCATTTTAAGGGTCCGAACCCCAGGCTCCAGAGCCGACCTGAGTTGCCCTTCCAACAGCTGGGATATGGCGACCCTCCCTTTCCCCCGCTCAGCCCGCAGCTCCCTGTGTGTGTCTCTGCAGCCTGCGCCACCTGCGCCTGAGCTTTTTATTGATCTCCAGGCATCTCTGGCAGCTTCCACACGGTCTACAGTGAGAATGCAATACCTCCAAAACCAGAAAAAAGTCTCACCTTTAGAACTTACAGCCATCCCAGTTCTGGCCTCTCCTCCCAAGAAGCTCCCCGTCCCTCCCCCCTCTACCAGGCACAGCCCTGGGGACACCTGCTTGGGCCCTGTTAGCCCCTGCCTCTCCCCCCATCTGGGCCAGGCCAGCCCTGGGCCAGGACCATGGCTCCTCTGAGGCTGCTCCCAGGTGTCTCCACATCTCATCCCCGTGCCCACCCCCAGGCCTTTCACCCTCTGGCCCCTCTGCCGCTGCCCCGTGCCCCATGGCCCCACATACCCCAGTGTGGGCTGCGCCCTTGAGTCCTTCACCATGCCTTTGCTCTCGGTGCCCGACATTCTGCTTCCAGATGAGCCTACCCGGCCGCTGCCCAGTTTCACACCTGTCTCTGCCAGCTGCCGATCCTCCTAGGAGGCTCCCTCTGCCCACTTCGCCCACACCTGGAAGTGGAGCAGCCCCTGGGCAACCTGACACAACCGCTAAGTAGTCCAGCTGCCGCCCTGTTCACCCACCTGTATTTCCCAAGGTGAGTGCCCTCTCCGCCCCCCGTCCCCCGGGCTGGCTCTGGAACAGGTCTGGAAATTGCAGGCTGTTGGGAAATTAGCTGACAAACAGAAAAATCTGGGAGGAGGTGGAAATTACAGGATGAAAATGTCAGTGGGACCATGGCAGCAAATGGTGCCTCCTCCAGGAAGCCCTCAGCCAACAGAGCTCTA
>PVJN01035831.1:0-21849 GCA_004026805.1 Lasiurus borealis | reverse complement strand
AAGAGGGAAAAATAAGAACACAGAGAACTTCTACTAAACAATCAACAAACTTGAAGTAATCAATACAGAGAAAGAAGATTCTGCATGATTAGAAAAAAATAAGCATTTCTTTCAAAAAACTATGGAAGAGTCACAAAAATTACCAAAGTTTCAGGTAGGGAATCAAAATATTAAAAAGTAAAATTAAGCCCTAGCCAGTTTGGCTCAGTGGATAGAGTGTCAACCTGCAGACTGAAGGGTCCCACGTTCGATTCTGGTCAAGGGCACATATCTCAGTTGCTGACTCCCAACCCTACTTGGGCATATGGGAGGATCAATATCTGTCTCTCATTGGTGTTTTTCTCTGTCTGTCCCTCTCCCTTCTATTCTCTCTAAAAATCAATGGGAAAATATCCTCAGGTGAGGAATAACAATGAATCAATCAATAAATTAATATATAAATTTAAAAAATTAAAAACATAAATTCAATACTACACAGAGCAAAATAAGATAAATTAGTATAAAGAGATAACCAAATGTCTTATCTGTTTAAAGTATAAAAAGGAGCTGCTGGATTCAAGGAAACCAGGTCAAATGAAAGCCATACGAACACACCTTTTTCAACAGCACGGATGGACCTGGAGATTACTATGCTTAGTGAAATATGCCAGTCAGAGAAAAACAAATAACATATACTGTCACATGCCATATATATGGAATCGAATAACAAAATAAACTAACAACAAACTAGAAACAGAGGCATGAATGCATGAAACAGACTGAAGATGGGTGAAGGGATTAAGCAAAAAAAATTATATATATATATATATATATATATATATATATATATATATATATATATATGACACAGAGAACAGTATAGTGATAGCCAGAGGGAAAGGGGTGGGGGTAAATGGAAGTGGGCAAAAGGGGATAATTGGGGACAGAAAGAGACTGTGCTTTGAGCAATGAACACAAGATGCAGTGTGAAGATGATGTTTTGTTGAGTTGTACACTTGAAACCTGTATGGTTTTGTGAACCAGTCACCCCAATAAATCCAATTTTTTTAAAAAAGGGAAAAAATACATCTATTGAACTATAGGACAACTGGTTCCTTCCCCTTCTGAGCTTTAAATAGGCTGCCAGCCTGGCTTAGATTTCCTGAGCAGGAGTTGCAAGAATTCCTTTCCCGGGCAGGTAGTCAAGGATGCCAAGGGAATTTGGGGAAGTGATAGAACTCTTCTGCATCCTGATTTCCATGGTAGTTCAAACTCATTTAGGAAAATATTTTCATGTGTTTTAAATTTGTAATTTCTATTCTTTATAGGACATTGTAGTGCCAATACTTTTTTAAAAAATATGCTCTTATTGATTTCAGAGAGTAAGAGAGAGAGAAAAACATCAATGATGAGAGAGAATTATTGATCGGCTGCCTCCTGCATGCCCCTCACTGGGGATCGAGCTCCAAACCCAGGAATGTGCCCTGACCAGGAATTGAACTGTGACCTCCTGGTTCAAAGATAAATGCTCAACCACTGAGCCATGCCATCCAATACCTTTTTAAAAGGTAAAAATTAAAATGAAATAAAACTGCAACATGAAGATTCATAATTTTTTCTTTTAAATTCTTGTATATTGAAAAGTTTTCAAACTTGAACAGAAAGGTGCTTTTATCTGTATTTGAAGTAATTCCATGTTAAGTTAATAAACCTTTTTGACAAGAGTCAAAAAAAAAAAAACTCATGCAACCATCCACCCAAGTTATAGTCCATCTTACTGTATTTTATGTTAAAAAGTAAGATACAATCACAAAAATCTCATTATCACAGGAAAAATTTCTTCAATATATAAAGATAATAGAAAACTTTTAATTTATACAAACTTGGCTCTCATAAAAGAAAACATTAATATAAAATATTAAAATCTAAACGTTCAAGAACTAAGACAAACTCCATCATATAACTTAAGTAAACTCTCCTATGAGCAGAATGACTCTTTCCTTCTCTTTTCCTCTCCCATTCTCGTTTTGCTACGAGAAAGTCCTAAAGCTTAACTGAAATAGTAATTGTGAGTGAGGAGCAGGTAATGCTGGAAAAGATGAAAACAGAGCTTTAAACATGCTCAGTCTCAATAACTAGTTTAATAGGTATGTGCTCCTATTTCTTAACTAGTCGTTTTTCTTATAAAGAAGAAAAACAAAAACAGTTCTGAATCTTGTTCTTTCAAAGCTAATTTTCTGATGATTGTATTCGAAAAAAGGGGAGTGGGGGGAGGAGAGAGAGACAGAGAGGAGAGATAAGTTAACAGGTTGTACTATTAGCCCACTTCAACAGAAATTTTAACCAATAAAACCAAATGTTACTATAAAATTAAATTGTCCTCAATAGTCTACCTTAAAATATAATCGTATTCACAGGGGAAACTGAGCTTGTGAATTAACTGTAAACTGCCAGACAGGGATGAAGTGGATAAAATAATGTATTTACCACGGCATTATCCCCAGGAAAAAATGGCACAGTAGCTTCTGTCAAGACATTCTTTTCCAAGGCTGAAATCCTGGGGCTTTTTAAAATAAAATGTTTCTTTTCCTTTTTTGGGAAAAAAGAAATCCTATGGTCCTAATTATTAAGCTGAAAAGAATAAAACCACCACTCCCGTATAATTTATATGAAGATTGGTTTTTAAATTTTAATAATTATCTTACTTCCAAGTTTAAAGGCAAACAATAAAATAATCACACAGTAAATTTTACTATTTCCTCAGTGCCTTAGTCTGCTCGGGCCAACCAAACGCCATAGGCCGGGGGGCGGAAACGACAGAAATAGATCTGCTCACAGTCCTGGAGGCTGGAAGTCGCGGGCCACGGTGTCGGTAGGGTGCGTTTATGGGGAGCGCTCTCTCCGTGGCTTGTGGGTCCTCGAATGGTGGACAGAGAGAGCTTCTCCTCATCGCGAGGACGTGACCCCAGCGTGACCGGACGCTGGACCTCGGCCATCAGAGGCTCCGCACTCCCCGCCGGGCCCTCGGAATATGTTCCTCGGGATTGACGTTCCGCTCCCGGTACCAGAGCGGGAGCCGTTTTCCAGGACACACACAGCCTTGGAAGAGCAATGTGTTGCTCAGACCATCTGAACTGTATAAGCGACTGACCCATTAAGGCCCCTGGTTTTTTGGTGTTTTTTTTTTTTTTTTTTTTAACATTTTTCTATTGATCTCAGAAAGGAAGGGGGAGAGAGAGAAAAACATCAATGATGAGAGAGAATCGTTGATCAGCTGCCTCCCCGAACACCCCACCCTGGGGACCAACCCCCCAGCCAGGACATGTACCCTGACCCGGAATGGAGCTGCAACCTTCTGGTTCACAGGTTGATGATGCTCAACCTCCAAGCCACATGGGCTGGGAAAGGTCCCTATTTGCTAAACGTCTATTTATTTATTTTATTGAACAGAATCTTAGCCGTTTAAGATTCTGCCGGCTGGGTGAAGAGATTTCATCTTGTGACACCTCCCCCCACCCACCCACCCAAGACAAGCATTGTTTGCAAGCTCCCTTGGTTATTAAACTGCCACCCTCGCCTGGCCTGTCCGGTGAGGCTCGGGGGTTGAGCCAGGAGGTTGCCGATCCGTTCTCCGTGTGGGCACCTGCCCGGGTTGTGGGCTGCATCCTCAGTGTGGGGAGTGCAGGAGGCGGCCAGCCAGTGATCCTCTCTCATCACTGATGTTTTTATTTTTCTCTCTTCCTTTCTGAAATCAATAAAAATACATTAAAAACAAAACTGCCACCCGCCAACCTGAAGTGGCCTGCGTCTGTCTTCCCTCTCGCCGTGCCCTCCACGCTCTGAAACAGGAGGCCAGGGTCAGACTTCACCCCGGGGACGCTTGAGTTTGTGAGCCAACACATGTGGATTTGGGGGAGACAGAAACATTCAGTTCATAACACTCCGTTTGGGAATTACCAGAGTTAATATTACCAGTTAGCAGAAATAAAAATATCTGTTGTGCCAAGACCGGTTTGGCTCAGTGGATAGAGCGTTGGCCTGCGGACTGAAAGGTCCCAGGTTCGATTCCGGTCGAGGGCATGTACCTTGCTTGCGGGCACATCTCACTGTGGGGCGTGCAGGAGGTGGCTGATCGATGTCTCTCTCTCATCGATGCTTCTGACTTTCTACCTCTCTCCCTTCCTCTCTGTAAAAAATCAATAAAAATAAAAATAAAATATCTGTTGATACAAAGTTGTAATTGTTTTTGAGAGAATATGAGTATAGATCTGCTTCAATTCTTTGGTAATAGTGCGTGGGTTACATCGTGTAGAAAATCTTTGAAAATACAGACATGACATACTTTATTTTTTTTTTAAATACAAAGGCCAACTTCATTGGCTCGTTTCTTGCATTTGAAGCACTCCTCCATGGCATCCTTCGCCTGAGACTCTTCACCATAGTCCTTCACCAGCTCGCACCTGCAGCAGACCGCCTCCCGGGGTGTCCCTCTGTCCCTTTTACAGAGGCCCTCCTGCCCCTCGTGACTCCATCCCACCAGCTCCGGCTGCTGCTGTTCCTTGGGACTGAGCCCCGGCCTGGTTGCTTGTCCTCAACCTTAATTAGGCTGGTTTGTGTTCCGCAAAAGAGCCTCCACCAGCGTGGCGTTCACAGGCTCCTCACAGCTGGATGCAGGAAACAGCGGGGGCCTGCGCTGGTCTGAGGCTTTGGCAGCTTCGCGAATCCCGCACGCGATGAGGGTCTTCAGCGCCTCTGGCAAAGCGGTACTAACGCCCCTTACCCTCCGCAGCAGCGCCTTCCCGGCCCTGGGGCCACGGCGGAGGGTGAGGGGTAGAGCCCAATCTGGTAACGCACCCCAGCCTCTGTTCCCCCCTTCTCCCCCCAGCAACTCCGCGGTGGCAGGGAGAGAGCCATACTTTATTTTTTCATGAGCTTTTTAAACCAAAGCAACTCTGTCCATGAACATTTTAATTTCCTTTGCCTTTCTGTAAAGCACTAGGTCTCCCATTACTTTGAGGCCATGTGAGTGTACTGTAAACATGGGTTTTGTGGTAGGCATACTTCTAACGTTGCCCCATCCTCAAGATTCCTGTCCCCTGGTCAGTCATACACTAATCCGTGAAGGGAGCACTTGGCTGTGAGATATGAGTTTAATTCGCTCCGTAACCTTGCTCGTATATCAAGTTGCTCGTATCTCAAAGCAAATTTCCCCATTGAAGTCCATTGAAATGCCATTAATCCGTTCCAGCCCCCAAAATGCCACCCCAGTTGTTCTTGTTACGTGTTTTTGAATAAGAAAAAATGTATTTATAAATGACAAATATTGTATAAAAACATAATAAAAGAGAATGTAAAGGAATAAACTGGTTTTATAAAGTGTATTTACCTACTCGTTACACTCTTAATGCTTCACTTTATCCCTAAACTGAATGTAACTTAACTAAATCTTCACTGAACTTAATTGCTACTGATCTTTGCATTTTTGGCCGATTTCAAAAAAAAAAAAAAAAAAAACGTGTCCAACGAGGTTTGCCTCTTCCTCCCTTTCAGAATGTTTCTGAAATGGGTGAGGCAAGTTTCATTGAACAGCTTCGATGCACGACCAGTAGCAACTTTTTCGGGGTATTTCTTTTCCACGAAGTGTGACACCCTCTCCCACATTCCTAAGATCTCCTTTATCTCACTTGTAGAGATCTCCTCCACCTCTGGCTCCTCTTCTAAACTAATTTCTTGGAGAACCTCCATATGTTGCTGAGACTGCAACTCTTGTAACTCCTCCGTGCTGAGTTCCAGAGAGTGCTCCTGGACGAGCTCATTCATGTTTCTCTCATCCACCTCCAGGCCCATGGATTTTCCCAGAGACACTATCTCCTCCTCCACTGGCATCTCTGGTTCGAATCCTTCGAAGGTCCTTTCGGCTACGGCCTCAAGCCACAGCTTCTTCCAAGCAGAGGTCAAAGTCCTCGCTTTAACACCCAGCCAGGCCTGATCAATAATTCTGAGGCATATCATGATGTTAAAGCAGTTCTTCCAGAACTCTCGAAGGGTGAAGTTTGTGTTCTCCGTCACCTCAAAGCACTGCCGGAACAGGTGCTTGATGTACAGCTTTTTAAAATTAGAAATCACCTCCTGATCCATGGGCTGCAGGATAGGAGTGGTGTTGGGAGGTAGGTAGACAACCTTTATAAACTTGAATTCTTCGAGTTCATCTTCGAGGTTTTGTGGGTGAGCAGGAGCATTGTCGAGGACGAGGAGGGCTTGCATGGTTAGGTTGTTTCCTGTAGAAATTTATTTTTTTTTAATCTTTATTATTCAGATTATTACATTTGTTTCTCTTTTTTCCCCTCCATAGCACCCCTCCACCCAGCTCCCACCCTTCCCCCTGCACTTACCTCCCTCCCATTGATTTCATCCATAGGTGTATGATTTTTGTCCAGTCTCTCCCTGTACATCCCTCACCCCTTTCCTCCTGAGAATGATCAGTCCACTCCCTTTCTGTGCTCCTGATTCTATTATATTCACCAGTTTATTCTGTTGATCAAATTTTTAATTCACTTAATTTTTAGATTCACTTGTTGATAGATATGAATTTGTTCATAATTTTTTGGCTTTTACCTTTTTCTACTTCTCTTTCTAAAAGAGTACCTTTCAGCATTTCATATAATACTGGTTTGGAGTTGATGAACTCCTTTAGCTTTTTTTTCTCTGTGAAGCTCTTTATCTGCCCTTCAATTCTGAATGATCGCTTTGCTGGATAGATTATTCTTGGTTGTAGATTCTTGCTATTCATCATGTTGAATATTTCTTGCCACTCCTGTCTGGCCTGCATCATATCTGTTGAGAAATCAGCTGACAGTCGTATGGGTGCTCCCTTGTAGGTAATTAACTGTTTTTCTCTTGCTGCTTTTAATATTCTCTCTTTGTCTTTTGCTCTTGGTATTTTAATTATGATGTGTCTTGGTGTGGTCCTCTTTGGATCCCTTTTATATGGGGTTCTGTGTGCTTCCTGGACTTGTAAGTCTATTTCTTTTACCAGATGTGGGAAGTTTTCAGTCATTATTTCTTTAAATAGGTTTTCAGTATATTCCTCTCTCTCTTCTTCTGGCACCACCACAATTCTGATGTTGGTACGCTTGAAGCTGTCCCAGAGACTCCTTACATTATCTTCACATTTTTGGATTCTTTTCTCTTCTTGCTTTTCCAGTTGAGTGTTTTCTGCTTCTTTATATTTCAAATTATTTACTTGATTCTTGCCTTCCTCTAGTCTGCTGTTAGGTCTCTGTATAATATTTTTTATTTCAGTTAGTGTCTTTAGTTGGTCCTTTTTCATCTCCTCTTGCGACTCACTAAATTTATCCATCATCTCTAGTTGGATCTTTTGCATCTCTAGTTGGTCCTTTTGCATCTCCGCTTGGGACTTGATAAATTTGTCCATCTTTTCTAGCATATTCTTGAAAAACCTTATAAGCGTGGTATTGAACTCTATATCTAGTCGTTTTTTTCCCTCCATTTCTTTTGTTTGTGATCCCTTCCCTTGTCTCAGCATTTTCACTATGCCGGGGAAACTTCTGTGTTGGATTCAGCCTTATGATACCAGACTTGCAAAACCAAAGAAGCCTCTGTTGAGCTTGGGATGGGTGGAGTCTCAGGGCTTAAGGGACATCCTTGCCTTCCAGTCGTCCCCACCCTCCACAGCTCCTGAGTCTCACGTGACTGGGTAATCGCTGGAGTGGTCCTTGTGCGCACACCTGCAGTGCCTCTAGACCACTGCCTTTCCAGTTCCCCTGCGCACCAGGACCACACGAATCTAGGTCTCCAGGGTTTCGCCCGAAACAGGGTTTTAGTGGAGTCAAAAGTGGCACAGTTGGGAGGGCCTGTCTCCCGCCCACTCACGAAAGCGAGCTGCACAATCAGCAATCTGTCCTCTGCGCAGTGCCATGGGCGCCACCAGTCCTCTGATCTTTTGCGACTCCCCTAAATTTCCGTGTACCTCTCCCTTTTCACAGTCCAAACTCCCCCGTATGAGTTGCGGCTGGATCTGGGGTTTAGTGTCGTAAGATAAGGGGTTCAATGCCGTTGGGAGTCTCCATTTTCCTCCTGCCAGAGAAAGCCAGCCAGGTACTCCTGCACCCACTCTCTCAGCTCGCGCGTCTCCGTACCTCAGTGTTTTGCAGCTCCTCTGGGTTTCTATGAGCCCCTCTCTTTCCTTCTAGCTGTAGAACTTACACTTGGCCAGCTTTCCTGTGGTTCTGGATGATGTCCTTTCTGTCTTTTAGTTGTAGTTTTGAAATTGTTGTGCGAGGCAGCAGTGTAGGTGTTTACTTATGCCGCCATCTTGATTCTCCTCCTGTAGATATTTCTTAACAGAAGGGCCGAAAACCAGGTTTACCCACTCCACAAAGAACTGCCTGGTGACCCATGCCTTTGGGTTTGCCCTCCACATAACTTGCAGTTTATCCTTTAAAATCTTATGTGACTTAAAGACTCTGGGGTTTTCCGAATGGTATATGAGCAGAGGCTTCATCTTGCAGTCGCCACTCTCATTGGCACACAGTGCGAGAGTTAGCCTATGCTTCATGGGTTTGTGGCCTGGCATCGCCTTCTCCTCTGCCGTTATATAAGTCCTATTCGGCATCTTCTTCCAGAAAAGCCCTGTCTTGTCACAGTTGAAGACTTGCTAGGGGATATTATCCTTTGGCTTCTATCAGTTCGGAAAAAGTTTTGAGGTAATCCTCAGCTGCCTTCACATCTGGACTTGCTGCCTCACCATGCCTGACGATGGAGTGAATGTTGCACTTTTTCCTGAAGTTATCAAACCAGCCTCTACTGGCTTTAAATGAGTCTTTGGATGCTTCATCTGTGGAAGTGCGCGGGGTCTGCTCCAGCAAATCACTGTAAATCGCTCGCGCCTTCCCGCATATGATGCCTGTGTTAATGTATCTCCTTTAAGCTGCTTCTCCGTCACCCACACCATCAGTAGATTCTCCATCTTTTCATGGAGAGAGCTACGGAGCTTAGAAATTATTGTAACGCCCTTAGCTGGCATTATACTCTTTATCGACTCCTTCTGTTTAAGCACAGTGCATATCGTTTAAGTACTATGCCCATATTGCCTCGCCAAGTCAGCCACTCACACACCTTGCTCATATTTTTCTATGATTTCACGCTTTAATTCAATAGACATCACCCTCTTCTGAGCACTGACCTTTCCACTCACTTTCTTCGGACCCATGGTTATAAAAAGAAATGTGATAAAATATGTAAATACACAAAAGATGCTTCAACAATGAGGTAAACAAGCACACTGACTGAGGCATGGGAAACTATGAGATGCTCAAGTAGCAATAAACTGGTGGGTCGTGTGCAGCCGGCCGATCCGCCCGACAACTCATATCTCAAATGTTGCTCATATTTCAAAGCAAAAAATCGCTCACTCGACAGCTCGTATCTCAAAAATCTCGTATGTTAGGGCACTCGTATCTCGAGGTACCACTGTATGCAGATGTATAATTAAAGTCTCAGGTCAATTGGCCTTAATATACAGAGATTATCCATATGGGTAATCTGATTGGTAGAGGATCAGAGAGATCTGAAGCATGACGAAGATCTGATACTTCCTGGCTGGCTTGAAGATGTGGCTTCTAGAAGCTGAATGCACTTCAGTCCTACCCAAGGAACTGAATTCTGTCCAGCCGATCCGCCAGATTACTTGTATCTCAACTGTTGCTCGTATTTCAAAGCAAAAATCACTCGCTCGATGGCTCGTATCTCAAAAATCTCGTATGTTAGGGCACTCGTATCTCGAGGTACCACTGTATGTGATGTTTAAATTGCTAGCTCTGTGAACCAATACAGATTTCCAACTAAAATGGGTTTTGATTTTATGAGTTATTGACTTACAAATTGGTTATACCCAAATTATAAAAATTTGTGAATTAAAATTTTCTGTGTGGATTTAACAATAACATTTTTCTTCCAAAACCGGTTTGGCTCAGTGGATAGAGCATCATCCTATGAACCAAAAGGTCCCAGGTTTGATTCCGGTCAAGGGCATGTACCTTGGTTTCAGGCATATCCCCAGTGGGAGGTGTGCAGGAGAAGGCTGATCAATCTTTCTCTCTCATCCATGTTTCTAACTCTCTCTCATCCCTCTCCCTTACTCTCTGTAAAAAAATCAATAAAATATATTTAAAAAATAAATAAACAAACAACATTTTTCTAGTAATTCTTAACATTGATATTCTTTGCATTGGCATGTTATATTTTCTGATCTTTTAAAAATGCCTTTTGAGACTTTAATATAATGGTATCTACCCATGTATACCTAAAAATCTTAATAATATACTTAAGTTAGATTTAATTGTTTTTAATTAAGATTGTCATTTTAAATAATGTTACAACTTAAACATACTTTGATATGACAATATAGGTAATATTATCTTAACATTATTAAGTGTAGTGTAGTAATTAAGATTTAATATTGTCATACCAGTTATAAGTGAGAGAAAGACTGAGGAAAATCAGAAAAGGGAAAAAAATAATTGATAAACTTTAATATTTGGATAATTTTTTTAAATTGTAACCAGTAGTTGATTAGCAAACCTTTTTACATGGGACGAGAGCCACCTGACTATATGAAATGTCATCATCTCCATTATCTGTTTCTCCAGTTACTAGCATAGTCTTGGTCACAGGGCAGCTGAATGTGAGATTACAGCTTCTAGGGCAAAAAAACACACTACCCTTTTTTCCTACTAAAGATATAACAGTGATCTTTCTCATAGGGAAAGAAATAGAACCAGGGTAGTTGGTCACCAAAACTAATTTCTTTCCCTCCTGAATACACTGCTACACTACATCTCATGGACTTATTTGGGGGTCATGTGACTGAGTTCTTCCTGGCCAACAGAATGTAGGTGGAAATGATTATGCCTCTTCTTGGTGACCTATAAAATCCTCCTGCAGAATATCCCATTCTCCTTCACTGAATATCCTTCAGGGGGAAGGTAATACCCAGTGTGACCTTGGAAGATACATGTAGATGTCAGGGCCTCCAACAGCATGGGTCTCTGACTACTTTCACAGAAGAGCAAACCACACCTCACTCTATGGATTGGAATGTATGTGAGAAGTAAACTATGGGGTTGAACAGCTGAATTGGAACGTTTGTTTGTTGTTATATGACCTAATACCAATAAAGAGACAAGAAATAGAGAAATATTTACAATCCCAACCTCTCCTTTGTCGAAGAAGAGAGTCAAATAACAGGCATTAAAATTTTCTAGACACAGAGAAAAAAAATTAGCCTGATAACCACCAGAGGCTACATCCACCCTCATAGGTCACTATTTGGGTAGGATATTTGAGTCTAAATTTAAAAGTAAAAAAGGATTTACCACAAAATTTTTAAAAATTGATTCATTCTGAACTTATGTGTAAAAATGACAAAAACTTAAGTCAGGACCCCTACTCTGCCTTTTTCTCATGGCACTTATCAGTTCCCTTTTTAAAAATCACTGTTTTGAGGTATAATTGACATACAAAAAGCTGTAGGTGTTTAATGTATACAACTTGATGGGTTTGGAGATAAGTACACACCCGTGAAACCATCACCACAATCAAGACCATAAGCTTCTTCAACATAGACGTAGCCAGTTTGGCTCAGTGGATAGAACATCAGCCTGAGGACCAAAGGATCCCAAGTTCAATACCAGTCAAGGGCACATACCTTGGTTGCAGGCTTCTCCCTTGCCAGGGCCCTGGTGGCGGCTCATGCAGGAGGCAACCAATCGCTGGCTAATAACCAACCAGGACTATTAATTGATTTTAAAATAGCAGTAATAAGTATATTATGAAAAATAATTATATTTTGAAAAATTTGAATAAGAAAAGTGGCTATTTTAATTTCTGCAAATCTCATAGATTTACTAGTAATGGAAGACATCACTGTTCTCGTATTTGTTTCTGTATTCATCCTGCTGCCATAGGTTGCTATGGTTGAAATGTGTATAGGAAAAGGGAGGAGTATTTTAATAACCTTTTCAAGTATTTGTAGTCTTCTTTGGTATTACACCAACACTCAAACATGTAGTAGTTTCTTAAAGGTTAATTGCAACAAGGAATTTGAAGCCATGTCAAAGGAATTTCTTGTACTCTGTTACATTAAAATGCATTGGCCTATATTGTTCTTTAAATGGATCTATTACCCATCCATGATTTAGTCACTTCCTGCACTGGTCCCTTGGAAAATATTGATTCAGAGTTATACAGATCTTCCAGATTTTGATGTTTCATTATATGATATCAAAATATCATATTAATTAATATCACCATTTATTAGAAAAGTCTTTAAAACCTGAGAAGCTTCAAACTCAGCAATGGATACACTTTGAATTTTATCGTTGGCAAAAATGCTATTGGTTATTTTTCTTGAGTGTCTGGCTCACTTGGACCACTTGTAAAAAAAAAAAAAATTGTCTAGCCCTAGCTGGTTTGACTCAGTGGATAGCGTGTCAACCTGTGGACTGAAGAATCCCAAGTTCAATTTCAGTCAAGGGCGCATACCTGGGTTGCAGACCCAATCCCCAGGAGGGGGTGTGTAGGAGACAGCCGATCAGTGATTCTCTCTCATCACTGATGTTTCTATCTCTCTCTCCCCCTTTCTTCCTCTCTGTGAAATCAATTAAAATATATTTTAAAACACAATAAAAACAAAGCTGAGAGTCAGCCTTAGAGAATGAGTCTAGAGCAGTTGTCGACAAACTGTGGCTCATGAGCTACATGAGGCTCGAGAGCCATGGTTTGCCACTCTGTTGACTAATGAGTTTGCCGACCACTGGGATAGGGGTGTAATCACAAGGAACAACAACAGCCTGTAATTATTGGAATCGAGAGTCTAGGTCAGTGGTAGGCAAACTCATTAGTTTCCTGATTCATTCCAACCAGGAAAAAAGCTGCACAAAATGATGTAACGTGAATATGGCTCTATTCAATAAATGGTTGAGGAAATTAGAAACATTTTGAAAAAAAATAAAATTAGACCACATTCTTCCACCATATACAAGAATAAACTCAAAATGAATTAATTATTAAATGTAAAACTTGAAACTGTAAAACTCCTAGAAGAAAACATAGGGCGTAAAATCTCAGGCATTTTACTGAGCATATTACATAGCAATATTTTTCCTTTTTTATTTTTTAATCCTCATCTGAGGATACTTTTAATTGATTTTTTTATTGATTAAGTATTACATATGTGTCTATATCCCCCATTGCCTCCCCACCCCACTCCCGTACATGCTCTCACCTCCCTACCTGAGGATATTTTCCATTGATTTTTCAGAGAGAGTAGAAGACAGAGGGAAACACATAGATTGATTGCCTCCTGCACAGACCCCAACCAGAACCCAGGACGGGGAAGAGCCTGCAACCAATGTATGTGCCCTTGACCAGAAATGAACCCACGGTCTTTCAGTCCGAAGGCTGATGCTCTACCCACTGAGCAAAACTGGCTACCATGCAGTATTTTTTCTGATATACTTGTTCAAGCAAGGGAATCAAAAGAAAAAATAGGAGAATCCAAGATGGCGGCATAGGTAAACACCTACACTGCTGGCTCGCACAACAATTTCAAAACTACAATTAAAAGACAGAACGGACATCATCCAGAACCACAGGAAAGCTGGCTGAGTGGAAATTCTACAACTAGAAGGACAGAGAGGGGCTCAGGGAGACCCAGAGGAACTGCAAAAAGCTGAGGTACAGAGATGCACGCGTGGAGAGAGCGGGTGCTGGAGTACCTGGCTGGTTTTCTTTGGCAGGAGGGAAACAGAGACTCTCAAAGGCATTGAACCCCTTATCCTATGACACCAAACCCCAGATCCAGCTGAAACTCATATGGGGGGAGTTTGGACTGTGAAAAGGGAGAAGTGCATGGAAATTTAGGGGAGTCACAAAAGATCAGAGGTCTGATGGCGTGCACGGCACTGCGCAGAGGACAGACTGCTGATTGTGCGGCTGGCTTTGGAAAGTAGGTGGGAGACAGACCCTCCCAACTGTGCCACTTCTGACTCCACTAAGCCCCTGTTTCGGGTGAAACCCTCGGGACCTAGACTAGTGTGGTCTTGGAGCACAGGGGAGCCGGAAAGGCAGTGGTCTAGAGGCACTGTGCACGTGCATAAGAACCACTCCAGCGATTACCCAGTCACGTGAGACTCAGGGGCTGTGGAGGACGGGGCCGACTGGAAGGCAAGGATGTCCCTTAAGCCCTGAGACTCCACCCATCCCAAGCTCAACAGAGAAGCTTCTGCGGTTTTGCAAGTCTGGTATCATAAGGCTGAATACAACACAGAAGTTCTCCCAGCATAGTGAAAATGCCGAGACAAGGGAAGGGATCACAAACAAAAGAAATGGAGGAAAACAAACGACTGGATATAGAGTTCAAAACCACGCTTATAAGGTTTTTCAAGAATATCCTAGAAAGGTTTGATAAAGTTAGTGAAAGCCAAAAGGAGATGAAAAAGATCCAACTAGAGATGGAAAAGGACCAACTAGAGATGAAAAAGGACCAACTAGAAATTAAACATACACTGACTGAAATAAAAAATATTATACAGAGTCCTAGCAGCAGATTAGAGAAAGGCAAGAATCAAGTCAAAAATTTGAAATATAAAGAAGCAGAAAACACTCAACTGGAAAAGCAAGAAGAGAAAAGAATCCAAAAATGTGAAGATAATGTAAGGAGCTTCTGGGACAGCTTCAAGCGTACCAACATCAAAATTGTGGGGGTGCCAGAAGAGAGAAAGCAAGATACTGAAAACCTATTTAAAGAAATACTGACTGAAAACTTCCCACATCTGGTCAAAGAAATAGACTTACAAGTCCAGGAAGCACACAGAATCCCATATAAAAGGGATCCAAAGATGACCACACCAAGACACATCATAATTAAAATACCAAGAGCAAAAGACAAAGAGAGAATATTAAAAGCAGCAAGAGAAAAACAGTTAATTACCTACAAGGGAGCACCCATACGACTGTCAGCTGATTTCTCAACAGATATGATGCAGGCCAGACAGGAGTGGCAAGAAATATTCAACATGATGAATAGCAAGAATCTACAACCAAGAATAATCTATCCAGCAAAGCGATCATTCAGAATTGAAGGGCAGATAAAGAGCTTCACAGAGAAAAAAAAGCTAAAGGAGTTCATCAACTCCAAACCAGTATTATATGAAATGCTGAAAGGTACTCTTTTAGAAAGAGAAGTAGAAAAAGGTAAAAGCCAAAAAATTATGAACAAATTCATATCTATCAACAAGTGAATCTAAAAATTAAGTGAATTAAAAATTTGATCAACAGAATAAACTGGTGAATATAATAGAATCAGGAGCACAGAAAGGGAGTGGACTGATCATTCTCAGGAGGAAAGGGGTGAGGGATGTACAGGGAGAGACTGGACAAAAATCATACACCTATGGATGAAATCAATGGGAGGGAGGTAAGTGCAGGGGGAAGGGTGGGAGCTGGGTGGAGGGGTGCTATGGAGGGGAAAAAAGAGAAACAAATGTAATAATCTGAATAATAAAGATTAAAAAAAAATAAATTTCTACAGGAAACAACCTAACCATGCAAGCCCTCCTCGTCCTCGACAATGCTCCTGCTCACCCACAAAACCTCGAAGATGAACTCGAAGAATTCAAGTTTATAAAGGTTGTCTACCTACCTCCCAACACCACTCCTATCCTGCAGCCCATGGATCAGGAGGTGATTTCTAATTTTAAAAAGCTGTACATCAAGCACCTGTTCCGGCAGTGCTTTGAGGTGACGGAGAACACAAACTTCACCCTTCGAGAGTTCTGGAAGAACTGCTTTAACATCATGATATGCCTCAGAATTATTGATCAGGCCTGGCTGGGTGTTAAAGCGAGGACTTTGACCTCTGCTTGGAAGAAGCTGTGGCTTGAGGCCGTAGCCGAAAGGACCTTCGAAGGATTCGAACCAGAGATGCCAGTGGAGGAGGAGATAGTGTCTCTGGGAAAATCCATGGGCCTGGAGGTGGATGAGAGAAACATGAATGAGCTCGTCCAGGAGCACTCTCTGGAACTCAGCACGGAGGAGTTACAAGAGTTGCAGTCTCAGCAACATATGGAGGTTCTCCAAGAAATTAGTTTAGAAGAGGAGCCAGAGGTGGAGGAGATCTCTACAAGTGAGATAAAGGAGATCTTAGGAATGTGGGAGAGGGTGTCACACTTCGTGGAAAAGAAATACCCCGAAAAAGTTGCTACTGGTCGTGCATCGAAGCTGTTCAATGAAACTTGCCTCACCCATTTCAGAAACATTCTGAAAGGGAGGAAGAGGCAAACCTCGTTGGACACGTTTTTTTTTTTTTTTTTTTTGAAATCGGCCAAAAATGCAAAGATCAGTAGCAATTAAGTTCAGTGAAGATTTAGTTAAGTTACATTCAGTTTAGGGATAAAGTGAAGCATTAAGAGTGTAACGAGTAGGTAAATACACTTTATAAAACCAGTTTATTCCTTTACATTCTCTTTTATTATGTTTTTATACAATATTTGTCATTTATAAATACATTTTTTCTTATTCAAAAACACGTAACAAGAACAACTGGGGTGGCATTTTGGGGGCTGGAACGGATTAATGGCATTTCAATGGACTTCAATGGGGAAATTTGCTTTGAGATACGAGCAACTTGATATACGAGCAAGGTTACGGAGCGAATTAAACTCATATCTCACAGCCAAGTGCTCCCTTCACGGATTAGTGTATGACTGACCAGGGGACAGGAATCTTGAGGATGGGGCAACGTTAGAAGTATGCCTACCACAAAACCCATGTTTACAGTACACTCACATGGCCTCAAAGTAATGGGAGACCTAGTGCTTTACAGAAAGGCAAAGGAAATTAAAATGTTCATGGACAGAGTTGCTTTGGTTTAAAAAGCTCATGAAAAAATAAAGTATGGCTCTCTCCCTGCCACCGCGGAGTTGCTGGGGGGAGAAGGGGGGAACAGAGGCTGGGGTGCGTTACCAGATTGGGCTCTACCCCTCACCCTCCGCCGTGGCCCCAGGGCCGGGAAGGCGCTGCTGCGGAGGGTAAGGGGCGTTAGTACCGCTTTGCCAGAGGCGCTGAAGACCCTCATCGCGTGCGGGATTCGCGAAGCTGCCAAAGCCTCAGACCAGCGCAGGCCCCCGCTGTTTCCTGCATCCAGCTGTGAGGAGCCTGTGAACGCCACGCTGGTGGAGGCTCTTTTGCGGAACACAAACCAGCCTAATTAAGGTTGAGGACAAGCAACCAGGCCGGGGCTCAGTCCCAAGGAACAGCAGCAGCCGGAGCTGGTGGGATGGAGTCACGAGGGGCAGGAGGGCCTCTGTAAAAGGGACAGAGGGACACCCCGGGAGGCGGTCTGCTGCAGGTGCGAGCTGGTGAAGGACTATGGTGAAGAGTCTCAGGCGAAGGATGCCATGGAGGAGTGCTTCAAATGCAAGAAACGAGCCAATGAAGTTGGCCTTTGTATTTAAAAAAAAAATAAAGTATGTCATGTCTGTATTTTCAAAGATTTTCTACACGATGTAACCCACGCACTATTACCAAAGAATTGAAGCAGATCTATACTCATATTCTCTCAAAAACAATTACAACTTTGTATCAACAGATATTTTATTTTTATTTTTATTGATTTTTTACAGAGAGGAAGGGAGAGAGGTAGAAAGTCAGAAGCATCGATGAGAGAGAGACATCGATCAGCCACCTCCTGCACGCCCCACAGTGAGATGTGCCCGCAAGCAAGGTACATGCCCTCGACCGGAATCGAACCTGGGACCTTTCAGTCCGCAGGCCAACGCTCTATCCACTGAGCCAAACCGGTCTTGGCACAACAGATATTTTTATTTCTGCTAACTGGTAATATTAACTCTGGTAATTCCCAAACGGAGTGTTATGAACTGAATGTTTCTGTCTCCCCCAAATCCACATGTGTTGGCTCACAAACTCAAGCGTCCCCGGGGTGAAGTCTGACCCTGGCCTCCTGTTTCAGAGCGTGGAGGGCACGGCGAGAGGGAAGACAGACGCAGGCCACTTCAGGTTGGCGGGTGGCAGTTTTGTTTTTAATGTATTTTTATTGATTTCAGAAAGGAAGAGAGAAAAATAAAAACATCAGTGATGAGAGAGGATCACTGGCTGGCCGCCTCCTGCACTCCCCACACTGAGGATGCAGCCCACAACCCGGGCAGGTGCCCACACGGAGAACGGATCGGCAACCTCCTGGCTCAACCCCCGAGCCTCACCGGACAGGCCAGGCGAGGGTGGCAGTTTAATAACCAAGGGAGCTTGCAAACAATGCTTGTCTTGGGTGGGTGGGTGGGGGGAGGTGTCACAAGATGAAATCTCTTCACCCAGCCGGCAGAATCTTAAACGGCTAAGATTCTGTTCAATAAAATAAATAAATAGACGTTTAGCAAATAGGGACCTTTCCCAGCCCATGTGGCTTGGAGGTTGAGCATCATCAACCTGTGAACCAGAAGGTTGCAGCTCCATTCCGGGTCAGGGTACATGTCCTGGCTGGGGGGTTGGTCCCCAGGGTGGGGTGTTCGGGGAGGCAGCTGATCAACGATTCTCTCTCATCATTGATGTTTTTCTCTCTCTCCCCCTTCCTTTCTGAGATCAATAGAAAAATGTTAAAAAAAAAAAAAAAAAAAACACCAAAAAACCAGGGGCCTTAATGGGTCAGTCGCTTATACAGTTCAGATGGTCTGAGCAACACATTGCTCTTCCAAGGCTGTGTGTGTCCTGGAAAACGGCTCCCGCTCTGGTACCGGGAGCGGAACGTCAATCCCGAGGAACATATTCCGAGGGCCCGGCGGGGAGTGCGGAGCCTCTGATGGCCGAGGTCCAGCGTCCGGTCACGCTGGGGTCACGTCCTCGCGATGAGGAGAAGCTCTCTCTGTCCACCATTCGAGGACCCACAAGCCACGGAGAGAGCGCTCCCCATAAACGCACCCTACCGACACCGTGGCCCGCGACTTCCAGCCTCCAGGACTGTGAGCAGATCTATTTCTGTCGTTTCCGCCCCCCGGCCTATGGCGTTTGGTTGGCCCGAGCAGACTAAGGCACTGAGGAAATAGTAAAATTTACTGTGTGATTATTTTATTGTTTGCCTTTAAACTTGGAAGTAAGATAATTATTAAAATTTAAAAACCAATCTTCATATAAATTATACGGGAGTGGTGGTTTTATTCTTTTCAGCTTAATAATTAGGACCATAGGATTTCTTTTTTCCCAAAAAAGGAAAAGAAACATTTTATTTTAAAAAGCCCCAGGATTTCAGCCTTGGAAAAGAATGTCTTGACAGAAGCTACTGTGCCATTTTTTCCTGGGGATAATGCCGTGGTAAATACATTATTTTATCCACTTCATCCCTGTCTGGCAGTTTACAGTTAATTCACAAGCTCAGTTTCCCCTGTGAATACGATTATATTTTAAGGTAGACTATTGAGGACAATTTAATTTTATAGTAACATTTGGTTTTATTGGTTAAAATTTCTGTTGAAGTGGGCTAATAGTACAACCTGTTAACTTATCTCTCCTCTCTGTCTCTCTCTCCTCCCCCCACTCCCCTTTTTTCGAATACAATCATCAGAAAATTAGCTTTGAAAGAACAAGATTCAGAACTGTTTTTGTTTTTCTTCTTTATAAGAAAAACGACTAGTTAAGAAATAGGAGCACATACCTATTAAACTAGTTATTGAGACTGAGCATGTTTAAAGCTCTGTTTTCATCTTTTCCAGCATTACCTGCTCCTCACTCACAATTACTATTTCAGTTAAGCTTTAGGACTTTCTCGTAGCAAAACGAGAATGGGAGAGGAAAAGAGAAGGAAAGAGTCATTCTGCTCATAGGAGAGTTTACTTAAGTTATATGATGGAGTTTGTCTTAGTTCTTGAACGTTTAGATTTTAATATTTTATATTAATGTTTTCTTTTATGAGAGCCAAGTTTGTATAAATTAAAAGTTTTCTATTATCTTTATATATTGAAGAAATTTTTCCTGTGATAATGAGATTTTTGTGATTGTATCTTACTTTTTAACATAAAATACAGTAAGATGGACTATAACTTGGGTGGATGGTTGCATGAGTTTTTTTTTTTTTGACTCTTGTCAAAAAGGTTTATTAACTTAACATGGAATTACTTCAAATACAGATAAAAGCACCTTTCTGTTCAAGTTTGAAAACTTTTCAATATACAAGAATTTAAAAGAAAAAATTATGAATCTTCATGTTGCAGTTTTATTTCATTTTAATTTTTACCTTTTAAAAAGGTATTGGATGGCATGGCTCAGTGGTTGAGCATTTATCTTTGAACCAGGAGGTCACAGTTCAATTCCTGGTCAGGGCACATTCCTGGGTTTGGAGCTCGATCCCCAGTGAGGGGCATGCAGGAGGCAGCCGATCAATAATTCTCTCTCATCATTGATGTTTTTCTCTCTCTCTTACTCTCTGAAATCAATAAGAGCATATTTTTTAAAAAAGTATTGGCACTACAATGTCCTATAAAGAATAGAAATTACAAATTTAAAACACATGAAAATATTTTCCTAAATGAGTTTGAACTACCATGGAAATCAGGATGCAGAAGAGTTCTATCACTTCCCCAAATTCCCTTGGCATCCTTGACTACCTGCCCGGGAAAGGAATTCTTGCAACTCCTGCTCAGGAAATCTAAGCCAGGCTGGCAGCCTATTTAAAGCTCAGAAGGGGAAGGAACCAGTTGTCCTATAGTTCAATAGATGTATTTTTTCCCTTTTTTAAAAAAATTGGATTTATTGGGGTGACTGGTTCACAAAACCATACAGGTTTCAAGTGTACAACTCAACAAAACATCATCTTCACACTGCATCTTGTGTTCATTGCTCAAAGCACAGTCTCTTTCTGTCCCCAATTATCCCCTTTTGCCCACTTCCATTTACCCCCACCCCTTTCCCTCTGGCTATCACTATACTGTTCTCTGTGTCATATATATATATATATATATATATATATATATATATATATATATATATATAATTTTTTTTGCTTAATCCCTTCACCCATCTTCAGTCTGTTTCATGCATTCATGCCTCTGTTTCTAGTTTGTTGTTAGTTTATTTTGTTATTCGATTCCATATATATGGCATGTGACAGTATATGTTATTTGTTTTTCTCTGACTGGCATATTTCACTAAGCATAGTAATCTCCAGGTCCATCCGTGCTGTTGAAAAAGGTGTGTTCGTATGGCTTTCATTTGACCTGGTTTCCTTGAATCCAGCAGCTCCTTTTTATACTTTAAACAGATAAGACATTTGGTTATCTCTTTATACTAATTTATCTTATTTTGCTCTGTGTAGTATTGAATTTATGTTTTTAATTTTTTAAATTTATATATTAATTTATTGATTGATTCATTGTTATTCCTCACCTGAGGATATTTTCCCATTGATTTTTAGAGAGAATAGAAGGGAGAGGGACAGACAGAGAAAAACACCAATGAGAGACAGATATTGATCCTCCCATATGCCCAAGTAGGGTTGGGAGTCAGCAACTGAGATATGTGCCCTTGACCAGAATCGAACGTGGGACCCTTCAGTCTGCAGGTTGACACTCTATCCACTGAGCCAAACTGGCTAGGGCTTAATTTTACTTTTTAATATTTTGATTCCCTACCTGAAACTTTGGTAATTTTTGTGACTCTTCCATAGTTTTTTGAAAGAAATGCTTATTTTTTTCTAATCATGCAGAATCTTCTTTCTCTGTATTGATTACTTCAAGTTTGTTGATTGTTTAGTAGAAGTTCTCTGTGTTCTTATTTTTCCCTCTT
>PVJN01035830.1:0-21847 GCA_004026805.1 Lasiurus borealis | reverse complement strand
TCCTCTGCTGGCCTGATCACCCCTAACTTCCCTCCCTTGCTAACCTAGTCACCCCTATCTACCCTCCCTTGCCAACCTGATTGCCCCTAACTGCCCTCTCCTGCTAGCCTGGTTGCCTCCAACAACCTTCCCCTGTGAGCCTGGCTCCCCCCGTCCCCAACTGCCCTTCCCTACAGACTTGGTCACCCCTAACTGTCCTCCCCTATAGGCTTGGTTGCCCCCAATTATCCTCCCTGGAAGGCCTGTCATCTCTAACTGGCCTCCTCTGCTGACCTGACCACTCCCAACTGCCCTCCCCTGCAGACTATCTTGTGGCAGCCATCTTGTGTTCACATGGGGGCAGCCATCTTTGACCACATGGGGTGGCCATCTTATGTGACAGTCAATTTGTCTGTCACTTCTTTATTATAAAGGATTATTATATAGGATTAGAACAGGCAACATTAATCTATGGTGTTAGAAATTGGTGGGGTGGCTATATGGAAATAAGAAAAAAATACAAATAAACTTTCTGGGGTGATAGAAATATTTCTTAGCTTAATTGGGAAAATAATTTCCCAGATATACAACATTTTTCAATATTTATTGAACTGTCCACTAATATTTCACTGTATGTAAATTATAATGCAATATAAAGATCTACATATAAACATAGATACATAAATAGATAGATAAGTGAATGAGTGCATGAATGAATGAAACTTATAGTCTCTGAATTCAGAAAGCATAGATTTAAATCTTGGCTTTATAATTTCTGGGCTGTGTGACCTTGAAAAATAACTTTATTTTTCTTGAAATTAATAATTAGGTGTTATGAGGATGAAGTAAGTTAATACATCTTAAGAGCATAGAACAATGCTAAGATCATAGTAATACTTCAAAATATTTTAGTATTATCATCTTATTTTCCCTGTGACATGAAGACATCAGTTGATTGTAACTCAACATCAATGTTCCATTTCATATACTATACTGTTTCCATCTAGGTTAGCAAGATAACTTATAATCTAATAATCATGGTGTGCCTTGTTTTACAAACAACTATTCTATATAATAAAAGCCTAATATACTAAGTGTCTGGTCATCTGGGTGCACATTCAACCAATCAAAATGCAATATGCTAATGAGATACTAAGGCCACTCAACCACTTGCTATGACATGCATTGACCACCAGGGGGGCAGATATTCTGACTAGTAGGTTAGTTTGCTGCTGGGATCCAGCCAATTGGGATTGAGTGAGACAGGCTGGACATACCCTGGAGCTCTCTGTGGTCCCTCCCCTCCTGTGCCCGTCCCTGACACTGATTGTGCACCAATGGGGTCCCTCAGCCCCCTGAGTGCATGAATTTCGTGCACTGGGCCTCTAGTTTGTTATAAAAATGAAGGTACTAAATGATCATTGCCATGCTATTGTGTTGAGTTAGAACTATCCACAATTAACTGCTGTAATTTATAGCTGTCAATGTGGCAGGAGCAAAACTAACATTTAAAATTTGATTGAGACCATTGAAAAGTTTGACCCCACATATTTATATATTTTTTGTGCTGAATTCCAAAATTATTAGATTAAACACAGAGCCATATGAATAAAAGTCTTAGACACTTTTACATAAAGGACAGAGGAAAAAAACCTAGTCTTCATATTTGAAATAGCAGAATTAGAGGCAGTGAATACCATTTCCACTTCATTTAATCTACAAGTAAAGCTTGCTTTAAAACTACCAGAAAAAATAAAGAAATTTAATAATTGAAATAATTCTTTTCTAGGACTTATCTGTTAGCTGAAAAGGTCTTGAATTTCTTATTAGAAAATTTCCGAAGGCATTATTGATACTTAAGCATGTCTGACCTTAATATGTTCTACTTAGCATTCTATATGTGAGCCATAAGCAAGTCATGTCATCTCTTAGGACAGCTGTAGGCACAATGAATGACTGAGGTAATTCATTATTGTCCATGATTTTTTACTTCTAAGGCCACTAGAAAGTCATTCCTTACATTGTTAGGCCCTTAGGAGAGCAATTAGAAAAGCAATAGACTTACCTAGTAGCAATTTACATTTATTGAGTCATAGGAAAGTATTCCTCTTTCTTTATTAAATGCAGCCCCATCAGATTCCTTGTGTAAGGCTTTACTTACATAAGCATATCTAGCTTTCTCCTATACTGCTCAGAGATAGGTTATTCATCTTCCCTTTAAGAAAAGCTTTAGATTTTTTTGATGTCTAAAATTCTTGAGTGCATTTATATCAAATCTATTAATGATATGGTGCCTTAGCTGTAATCCCTGTTGAGATTAGTTAATACCATTCACTTAGCTGATCATATAGATTAGGGTCATATAAAAAGTATAGAGATTGATTTACTATTACTTAAACACAATTTAAGGGAGGGGATATAATTAGCATTTACCCTAATACATATGTCTTTTTGTTGGTGTTGTTTTTAAGATTAAAAAAAAAAGAATAGCTTATTGATTTTTAGAATCTGCTGCCTCCTGCATGGGCATGTGCCCTTGACCAGGAATCTAACCAGCAACCTTTTGGTGCATGGACAACACCCAACCAACTGAGCCACTATGGCCAGGGCACACTAAGCACTAGGCATGCTTTATTGGGTTGATTTCATTTTCTACACAGTTACTACTTTAAATAATAACAGTAAAGTCATTTTTCTTAAGTATAAAGATTAGTTGAACTTCCATAGCTCTTACCCCTAGAAAATTGTTCTCTGATCTTATAGAAGTTAGTCACTACAGACCCATGTCTCTACTAACTTAGACTTGAAGGCTATGATTTCATTACAAATTAAATGGAGATTCTTGAAGTCTTGACACCTGTTCCATTAAATTTGATCCTGGAGTGAACAATTCATTTTTCACATATTTCAAAAGTCTCTAAAAACAGAGCCATAGTATGACAGGCTATAGGAACACAACCTCAGTTGCCACCACACTTCTTTAAATATATGTTCCAAACAATCCAGACTCCAACAAAATTAAATTAGTCCCCGTTATCTTCCCCTTCACTTGCTGTCAGAAATGTCAGGATTTTCTTGTAAATATTTCTTACTCCTACTGGCAGATTCCTTATTGGGTGCAAAGTGAGCTATGGGAGGGGAGATAAGTAATCATTTTTGCCTTTTAATTGCTGGCAAGCTGTTCAACAGTCTTTTGCTAAGGCAAAAATTCATAAATGGGTATTGAGGAAGACATCACTAAGGCCTGGGAAAATGGAGGGAAACATCCCATTTTAAAAGCCTGGGGGGGGGGGCGGCTTTTAAAACATCAGTTTGAGAACTGCAGGGAAATTTATTGCATTATTTCTATATGATAATTTAAAAACAAAATGAGTCAATGTCATTATGCCTCTGCAGGGAGCCTCTTATAATGATGACCTTCCAGTTGAAAAGAGATATGAGAGCAAAATTTACCGTAGATGGCATTGTATAACTAAAATTGCAATTTGTATATTGGAAGATAGTTGAAGAAATTGAAGTTTAAAAATTTCAATTTCGTAGTTGAATATTCCCTCTTATTTTCCTAAGTTCATTAATTTTTTTCAAAAGTATGAGAGGAACAGTTCTTTCCAATTCTATTTAGCCTGACCACAAACATGTTAAAGTCTAGATAATTTTGACAATAACTACATCCTATCAATTTAATCATAGTAGTTGGCTAGAAATTATGATTAGAAAGTTTTACCTCTGTTTTCATAACAACCTCCAAAGGTTAAAACATTTTCCTGACACATGTCTTCTATGTACCAATTGACATAATTTACATAACATACATAATGGTCTCATTGTTTTCTCCATTTGGGGGGAATTCTATTTTAACGTAGACAGGAGAAGAAATGTTTTCTCCCAGGTTCCATGGAACACTTCCTATAGCTGCTTCCCTTGCCTTGTAGTTAAGACAGGACTTATGTAGCAGGAAAGAGAGGGTAACATGTGATGACTCTGTGAGGCATGAATTCAGGGTCAATGGAACTGACCCAGCACCAGAGGCTAGCTGTCTGAGTACACCTCTGGGGGGCAGGACCCCAAGCATGTTTAGTTCTTGCTTCCATTCTATGGAGTGAAGCAAAATAATGGCTAATACTTGAGTCAACTAGCATACCACCATCCTTAAGAACTGTGAATAGGTTGTTGGTTCCATTTTCAGACCTGCCAAAAGAAAACAGCTCTCCAAGTCCCCAGCCACCAGGCTGGCGCTGGGATGGAGCTTAGAGAAGAGGATAAGGATACATATTAGACACTAAGCCCTGGGAGGCTGGCAGCAGGTAAAATGGGTCTGATTATCATGTTAATTAAAATCATGATCAGGCCTGTGAGAGTGATAACTACTCTATTTTGTCTGGTAATTATATTAGTTTTGATATCCATGTTTTTAGGTGCAGGGTATTAAAGGGAAAATCTCATGGCTATCTCCTGCATCAGGTCCCTAGTTTTGTAGCAGGTCATGGGATGACTCCTAAGCCTTCCTTTGAGAGGGGTGGAGAGTCCTACCTGTAAGATGCTGGAAAAGAGAAAGGGGACAGGAAGAAGGCAAGAGATAGGACACAAAACATTCAAGATCTTTAGTCCAAGATTTGGATTTCACTCCTAGAATGGAAGTGCTTGCTTTCTCAGGACGTAAGATCAAACTGTTTTGAACATCTCTTAGAAGGTTTTTTTCTTAATGATACAGCTATTGGCTGCATTCTAGGTGACTTCTGCTTGAATTTGGAATTTGTGGTTCAAACCAACAAAAAGACTTGTTAAATAAGATTTCTTTTTCTTGTGGACTCTGTTGCAGTTTGTAGAACAGCATGAAGAGCAAGAGTTCCCCCAGATGAGAAGGGAGACAACATCTTCTACAAACATGGACCTCGGAATTTTACCAAAGACAAAAAGGAGTGTAGAAATATGGACACAGGTGAAACTGGTGTGGCTCAGTGGATAGAGCATCGGCCTGCGGATTGAAAGGTGCCATGTTCGATTCCAGTTAAGGGCATGTTCCTTGGTTGTGGGAACATCCCCAGTAGGGGGTGTGCAGGAGGCAGCTGATCAATGTTTCTTTCTCATTGATGTTTCTAGCTCTCTATCCCTCTCCCTTCCTCTCTGTAAAAAATCAATAAAATATATTTTTAAAAAAATATGGACACATTTCAATTACAATGAATAAGTGCTAATTTAAAAATCCATATTTCATATTCTTATGTCCTTAGCTACTTTCCAGTTGGCTGAGCGTGACTGAGCATGACACAGAGAGTGAAGTGCAAGACCACAGAATGTAGATATGCTCATGAAATTAAAATACAGTTTTAGGTTTTCTACCTGTCTTTGAGGCAGGCATAATTCAATATCCAAGTAAACAATATATATATATGTGTATGTGTGTGTGTGTATGTGTGTGTGTGTATGACACTTAAACTAAGGATAATATGGGAATTTACTAGTTGTTTTTTCACTTTCCATATGTTAATAATTGGGACATTGAATGATAGAGTTTATCTCATTGAAATTCTGTCTTATAGAGAGAAAAAGAGACAGATTTGGCTCTAGTAAAAAGTGCCTCATGAGTCCAGCCAGCATGGCTCAGTGGTTAAGTGTTGACCTATGACCAGGAGGTCATGGTTTGAACTGCAGTCAGGACATATGCCTGGGTTGCCAGTTTGATCCCCAGTGTGGGGACATACAGGAGGCAGCTGATCAATGATTCTCTCTCATCATTGATGTTTCTAGCTCTTTCTCTCCCTTTCTGTCTGAAATCAATGAAAATATATATTTTTAAAAGTGCTACAAAGTATACGACTTAGATGCAGAAACAAAGAACACTGAAAGGAAGTCTGTGCAGTGGATAATACTCAGGCCCATAGGGCACAGCGTACACTGCATGCCCCCAGGCAGACACTTTCATGTTCATATACGCCAAACTCGTCTTGAATGTGTGACAACAAAAAGAATGTGATAACAATATGAATTATTTATAAATATTTAAAAAATACACCAACATGATATACTGTCAGATATTTTACTTTAAAACTGCCTCTTTGAAGAAACATATGCTGACATACTCAACAAATCTGTTCCAATAACTATTTTGAAATTCAAAGAGAAAATATATAATGTAAGTCTATTTTCATCAGGATTTGAGTACATATAACTTCCTGGTTTCTTGAGATTGACATCAGTAGGAATTGGCCTCCTCTTTAAAACTTCATTTTTAAGATTCTTAGGTATGGTTCTTTTGATCATTCTCTTAGAGATATTTCTGTGAGAATAAATTGTGACTTGTTCATCATTTATTCCAGATGATTCCCAATAAAGCAGTATTTTCAGATATACCTGCTGCATCTCAAATAGAATTTACCTTTAAGCTTAGAAATATAACAATAGTAATAATAGAATGGCTATTTTAACGTTTGAGTCTTGGTACATGCTAGGGATCATGTGTTTTTTAAAAAATTTAATCTCATTTTTTTTTTATCCTCAGAATAATCTTTTAGGGGTAGGATTGTTTCCCCTAAATTTTTTTAGCTTCATATTCTTTATTCACAGAGAGTAAATAACTTGCTCAAGATCTTATAAGTAGCAACTAACAGAGCCTTTCATACCCCAACACTGAATCAACTCTACTCATTACCTAAGCAACTGAATCCATTGAGAAGGGCACACAAGATCACCAAATGCAAATGTACCTTTGGCACTGCCCGACAATCTTACAACATTTCCCTGTTCAATATACTCAGCCAACACTTCGCTGTCAAACCTTTTGCCCTGTCTTCTACCCTCTCACTCTAAGCTGATGAAATTGCCTCTTACTTCAAAGAGAAATTGAGGTAATCAGAGAGAACTCCCTGGAATTCTTTTTAACTTTCACGACTCACCACATCAGCACACATTCTCTTTTCTTCCCTCTTGTTACAGTAAAAAGGCCCCTTCCTCCTACAGCAGCTCACCCCCAGTCTTCTTCACCTCCCAGAACCTTCACCATATATCCTTTTTAAATTCTTATATATTAAATGCAAAACAGGAATACACATTACACTTAGTTCTTAAAGTCATCATCAGATCAAATTAAGATATACACCAGATTATTATGACCACCTCATCAGTACTCAGTTGGGCCAGTTTTTGCCTTCAATACTGCCTCGATTCTTCTTGGCATTGACTCCATGAGATATTGAAAGCTGATGCAAGGAATCTGGCACCATGCCTGATGAATAGCACTGTCCAGTTCTGTGAGATATGATGGTTGTGGAACCAGCTGCCTGACAGCTCTTTTAACGTCGTCCCACAAATGCTTAATTTGGTTGAGATCTGGTTATTGTGGGGGCCTCCTAAGTAAGGTAAAGTCTCCCTCATGTTCTTGAAACCACTCCTTCACAGTATGGGCACCATGGCATGGCACATTGTCTTGTTGGAAAAAGCCATCTCCATTGGGATACGCCATCAATATGATAGGATGAACTTGATCACCATTGATACTTAGGTATACGTATTGTGCTAGTCAGACATTGTTCCACATGAATTAAAGGGCCCAAACAGCCCAAAACCGGTTTGGCTCATTGGATAGAGCATCACCCTGCGGACTGAAAGGTCCCAGGTTTGATTCTAGTCAAGGGCATGTACTTTGGTTGCAGGCACATCCCCCGTAGGGGATGTGCAGGAGGCAGCTGATTGATGTTTCTCTCTCATTGATGTTTCTAACTTTCTATCCCTCTTCCTTCCTTTATGTAAAACATCAATTAAAAATATATTAAAAAATAATAAATAAATAAAAAATATAGGGCCCAAACATGCCAGGAAAACATACCCCAAACTATAACATTATTTCCACCAGCTTGAAGGATTGTATTCATGCATGTGGGGTGCACACTTGCATGTTGTTTCTGCAAAATTCTCACTCTGCCATCTGCATGATGCTACTGGAAACATGATTCATCAGACCACATGACTTTTTTCTAATGCTCAACTGTCCAATCCTTGTGTTCTTGTGTGAATTGGAGACTTTTTATCTTGTTAACTGTAAACAGCAAAGGTGTTCGAACAGACCTTTGGCTTCCACATCCCATACGATGCAGTGTATGGCTAATTTGTGTACAAATATCAGGTGGTCATAATAATCTGGATACTCAGTGTATATGAAAAAGTGTCTGACACATATCTAACATTGGCTAAGGGATAAAGAAGATGAGAAAGATGACCTTACTCTCTAGTCATCCTTTTCTTCATTGAAAACTATGAACCTACATCATTCCCAGCTTCTCTTGGACAGAACATTGGCAAAGGTATTAAGAGCAGAAAAAAAAACAAGTACAACAGAATGTCTGTGCATGCTTTGGGAATAGTTGGACACAGGAGGATGCTTAGTAACCTGAGGAACAAGTTTCCTATTCTTTCATTGCAAAAAGTAATATCACATAAAATGTCTGAATGGGCCTTCTGTGAGCTATTATTATGATTCCAAGGAATTATAAAAAGATTTCAGGTTTCTTAATGTTTTTCCTCTAGATTTACTTCTCTATTCTTTCAAGGTTTTCTGGCACAGGATTCACATGCTAGTTTCGGCATTTCAAGAGGACTCTGTGAAATTTCTATTAGAGGCATCTCTCTGGAGTTTATAATTTTAATGAAGTACAAAGTCACTTCAGTGTGGAGACAATTACCTGGAAATTTGTTCTCTCCCAGCTATTTTAAATAATTTATTTACAATAAGTAGTAATGAACCAAATACATTTTTGTAAAAGGTTTTAAACTTTTAAGTAACATGATTTGCAAGTTTCTTGTTTGCTTATCTCTTAAACATCAGGCCAAATCATGTTTTCATTCTATATCCACAATTCCCTTTTTCCATTTGGTTTCTTTTTCTTAAAAAATGGCGCTATTCACCACTAGGAGATTCAATATAATTTTGTTGTTGTTGTTGTTATCACTTAAGTGAAACCTCAGATCATGAAGAGGGCCCGATCGACGTTAAAAAGCAATGTGCTTAGTGAGAGAATAAACATGAAAACATCTAGTTCAATATTTTGATTAATGTTAGTAATTTGTAAGCTGAGGATGTAGATTGATTGTCTTCTCCACAAGTGACCCAGATGCTTGGAGACAGCATGTACTTAATTTCCAGGCCTCTTGGCTCCCTCCTATCTGCCTCCCATCCAAACAGTGTGAGCTCTAAAAGTGTAAGATACATAAAATATATTCCCTCAGTCAAGCAACTATTCTGTAACTCCAATATTCTAGAAACATATTTAGGGATCTTTTCTAATTAACTCATAGTCAAGCAGAGATTTACCTTTTGATCTTAAAAATCATTTAAAATACATTCATTAGGTTTCTGACTCTTACAGTTTATGGGTCTGTAAAATAAAGATGGTACCTTTTTTGTTCTCTTTCCAGGATTTCTGAATGTCTAAGAAGCTGACCTATGTAAATATGTTCTTTAAAATATAAAACATTACAGGCCTGATAAATAAAATTTGTACAAGGGTAGGCCTTCCTTCCCCTAGCTGCCGGCACCGGCTTCCTTCTGGCTATAGGCACCTGGGCTTCCCTCTGCCTGCCAACATCCAGGACCTGGGCTTCCCTCTGCCTGACACTACCTGGGACCAGGCTTCCCTCTAGGTGTCCCCCACCTGCACCTGCCTTGGCCTGTCACTGCCCATGTCTGCCACCACCCTCCCCTTCCCCATCCATCAATCGCTCCACTAGCTGGTGGCCTGGGCCTCCCTCTGAGGGGCAATTATGGGGCGATGGAAGGGCCTCGCAATCAATGGCATTGCACCCACCTTCGCTGGCCTGGTGCCAGTGCATGTCATAGCATGATTGTCTGGATGGTCATACTGCTTGCTGTTCAGCCGTTTGGTCGATTTGCATATTACTCTTTTATTATTATAGATTATATAATTTCATGATAATATTGGGAGATTTGACAAAAAATATATATACAGCATCAAGTAGAGATGTATGTAATGAAGGTTATTTGGTCAGTTTTCTAGAGCCTTTCAGGGTCAGCACCTGGGTGAATTTGCTGTGATGTAGGGTTTAGTTCTCAGCATTGCATACATAAAAACTCCCTTTGATTGAACTCAGGTGAATTGACAAACACTAAACTCAAAATCTACTAATCTATAAGCCAGCAAGAGCATTCCTAATTATTAAAAATATTAATAATTTACAGACTGAGGATGTAGATCCTCATTTTTTATGGTATAGGCAATAGAACTTTATAAAGAGAAATTAGTTTCTTCATTTACAAAATACATTAGAGCATGATCTGTGTGTGTGTGTCTGTGTGTGTGTGTGTGTGTGTGTGTGTGTGTGTGTGTGTTACCTTCTTGCTATTTGTTTTTATTATTCTCTTCCTATTGAGAAAATCACTCACAGTCATATGGGTGCTCCCTTGTAGGTAACTAACTGTTCTTCTTTTGCTGCTTTTAATATTCTCTTTTTGTCTTTTGCTCTTGACATTTTAATTATGATGTGTCTTGGTGTGGTCCTCTTTAGATTCCTTTTGTTTGGGATTCTGTGCCCTTCCTGGACTTGTAAGTCTATTTCTTTCACCAGGTAGGGAAGTTTTCTTCAAATAGGTTTTCAGTATCTTGCTCTCTGTCTTCTTCTGATACCCCCATAATTTGGATGTTGCTATGCTTGAAGTTGTCCTAGAAGCTCCTTACACTATCTTCAAATTTTTGGATTCTTTTTTCTTTTTTGTTTGTTTTCTGCATTTTTGTATTTCAGATTTTTGACTTGATTCTTGCAGTCCTCTAGTCTGCTTTAGGTTTATGTATAATATTTTTTATTTCAATCAGTGTACGCTTAATTTCCAGTTGGACTTTTTTCATATCATCTAGGGTCTCACTAAATTTATTGGCCTTTTCTAGAAAATTCTTGAAAAACCTTATAACTGTGGTTTTGAACTCTATATCCAGTTGTTTGCTTTCCTCCATTTCTTTCATTTGTGATCTTTTTCTTTGTTTCCGCATTTTCACTGCTTCCCTGAGTTGGTAGAGTAGCTTTGTGTGGTAGGTGTCCTGTAGGACTCAGCCTCCCAGTTACCTGAGGTGGACACTCTTTTTTTTTTTTAATATATTTTATTGATTTTTTACAGAGAGATAGAAAGTCAGAAACATCGATGAGAGAGAGACATTGATCAGCCGCCTCCTGCATGCCCCATAGTGGAGATGTGCTCGCAAGCAAGGTACATGCCCCCAACCGGAATCGAACCTGGGACCTTTCAGTCCGCAAGCCAACGCTCTATCCACTGAGCCAAACCGGTCTCGGCTTGGTGCACCCTTTTGTGGACTGTGTGCACAGCCTTGTTGTAGTTAAGCCTTGATTGTTGTTGGGATCACTAGGAGGAATTGACCACCAGACCAATTGGCTGTGAAGATCAGCTGTGTCTACGCTGGGAGAACTTCTGTGCTGGAGACACCCTTATGAGACAAGACTTGCAAAATTACAAAAGTCTGTTTGCTCACCTGGGATGGGGCAGAATCTCAGGGTGGAGAAGACAGCCTTGGATTCCCATCAGCCCTGCTCTATGAGGCCCCTTGGTCTCAGTGTCCCTTGGTAATCACTGCAAACACTGAGAGAAAGCCACCCTCAAGTTTCATCCACTGCCAGAGAGTCTTGTTTCTCCCTGAATGAGTCTGGGTTCCCAGAAACTCGCTCGGAATTGCAGTTTAGCACACGGGAGCTTCCACCTTCTTCATGCTTTAGAAAGCCAGCTGCACACTCAGCCACCTGTGCACTCAGCAGTCAATCCTCTCTGTGCACGTGCCTCCAGACTTCTGCCTTCCACAGCTCCCCTGAGTCTCAGAGTGCTTTCTCTTTTCCTGACAGTTCAGATTCTCCTCGAATGAGTCTGGTTTCCCAAAGTCTCACCTGGAATGAGTTCAGCACAGTTGGGAGCTTCCGTCACCCTCCCGCTTTAGAAAGTCATCCACACACTCAGTCACCCATCCTCTCCATGTGCACATCTCTGTATCTCAACCTTTTGCAGCTCCTTTAGGTCTCCAGCACAGAAGTTCTCCCAGTGTAGACACAGCTTTCCTCTTTCCTTCTAGTTGTAGAATTTCCACTCAGACAGCTTTTCTGTGGTTCTGGATGGTGTCTAGTTGTAGTTTTGATATTGTTGTGTGAGGTAGCAGTTTAGGTGTTTATCTATGCTGCCATCTTTGTCTCTCCTCCAATAAAACAAAATTTTAAAATATAAAATAAAATAAAATTTGTTCTGAAAAAAAAGGATTCCAGCTACAAAACAACAACAACAACAAAACATAATTGCCACAAGTTAAATATAAAAATATTCATATTTTGTGGTTATTTTAAATGATGCTCCAAGGACAGTTGCTAGAATTGAACAAGGGCTGAGTGAATAAGCCATATTCTTAAAAAGGGAGTCTATGAATAGTAAAGGCCTGGGGCGGGGAAAAGAGGTGGGCTAGAAGGGGTCAATGGAGGAAAAGGAGACATATGTAATACTTTCAACAATAAACATTTAAAATGCTAAAAAAAGACAGTCCATGAGTTATTAACTGCCTTCTGTAATAGCAGTTGTGTGTTTTTATTTTACATATGGAAGTTCTGAATAAAATTTTGGTTGAAGAAAAGAATCTGAAGTGTTGTTTCTTTTTAATTAAAAAATTTGAGCCACTAAAATTTAATATCTCTTAAATATAAAAATTACTTTAATTCTGACACTGAATTTTAGAATTTTCTTAAAATTCATGTGAGATAACTTGTGTTCCAATTGTCACCTAAAAAAATATTCTCTTAAGTGATGAATGATTGCTATCTTTCAAAATTCTTGCATCAACCATGTTTGATGCCTTATTGCATCAACCATGTTTGATGCCTTATTGCATCAAACATGTTTAGCATGTGGAATTCTCAGAACAATTAACCATTTTCTAATTATCTTGATATTGTTGAGTCTCAACATAGAAGTGCTTTGATATCAGCATTTGAGGATTTTGGAGCAGCTGTCAGGTTGAAATGTGTTTACATTCTGCCAAGGACTCTAAAAGCCAAACCATTAAAGTGCCCAAATTCTGAAAGCAAGCATATTCTACAAAATAATAAGAAATACTAATTTATATTACTCACTAAAAACTAAAATTTTATTTTCTCCTGAAATAGATTATCTATATTATCCTTTTTTCTTCTTTTAACTTAGTGCCTTTAACTTTTTCCATGCCTCATTAATTGATTTACTCCAAATGAAACCCAATGGCTAGCTAAAGGCTTATGCTAATAGTCAATTTAGAGTATTTTTCGCTTAAGTGATGTAGAAAACTTTCTTTTTTTACAGCTGTTACTTGGACAGTAAAACAGTCACAACTGGCATCAACCCAGCAGTAATTGTATGGTGTATGATCAAAAGACAATTCAGTCTCTGAGTTTTTGGCTCTTATAAGGAACAAGCTAGATTTTTTTAAATGGAAGTTTTTCTGATTTTTTTTCTTTTATGCATTTTTTTACAGTGATAATAATATATTTTATGCATCAAGAAGCAACTCAATATAATGCATTTTTTAAAAGGTTTTTATTTATTTCAGAGAGAGGAAGAGAGAGGGAGTGATAGAAATATTAAATGGTTGCCTCCTGCATGCTCCTACTGGGGATCAAGCCTGAAACCTGGGCATGTACTGCCACTGGAACTCAAACTAGCAACCTTTTAGAGCTGGGATGATGCCCAACCAACTGAGCCATACCGGCCATGGCCTTTTATGCATTTTTAAACTCAACACCTGGTATACATTTTTAGGGAATCTTATTGTTGGCAATGATATTATATTACAGAGAATGTTATAATAATACTAGGTCCCTCAGCCCAGCCTACCCACTCTCACATACTGGGAGCCCTCATGGGATGTCCTACTGAGGCTTAGGCCAGCTTTCCCTAGGAGGCCACTCGGCTGATCATGGGAAGGCACCAGCCCCATCACCCCACTGCTGCAGCCACTGCCAGTCACTGCATCCACCAAGATATTTCATCAACACAGACTCTAGTCCATTCACCATGAAAAAATGATGACTTTCTTTAGGCATTTTCAAGATGTGTCTTTCATAGGATATGACATTTCTTTATTTTTCTTTTTTATCCTCACCTGAGGATACGTTTCCATTGATTTTTTTCCCCAACCCTCTCATTGCAGGCTTGGCCCCTTCCCAAGCCTAAAGCCTAAAGACACTCTAATAGCCGGCTGGGAGTGACCTGGGTGCTGAGGATGTTCAGGAACCCAGCTATGTATTCAAATTGACTGCCATCTTTGTTGGGTTAATTTTCATACTTACTCTAATTGGTTGTGGGTGTAGCAGAGGTATAGTCAATTTACATGTTTCTCTATTACAGTATTAGGTAAGATATAGGAAGTAAACATAGGTTTCTTTGAAATAAAGATAAAAATAAACAACATAGCCTTAATCAGTTTGACTCAGTGGATAAAGTGTCAGCCTATGGACTGAAGGGTCTCAGTTTAGATATCCATAAAGGGCATGTACCTTGGTTGTGGGCACATCCCCAGTAAGGGGTGTGCATGAGGCAGCTGATAGATGTTTCTCTCTCATCAATGTTTCTAACTATCCTTCTCCCTTCCTCTCTGTAAAAAAGTCAATAAAATATATTAAAAAATAAATAAATAAAATAAACAATATATTTCTACCTGAATTTTGAAATTTACTTGGAAAAGATGGTTATGTTATAAGAGATAGAAAGATCTCTGTGGGGATCAAAAAGGAGGAAACTTTTTATGTACATTTTACCTGCAGCAAATAATGCTGAAGCAACCTTTCATTAATCTTGCTTTCTCTCAATCCTACTGCAATGTGTAATTTAATATAGCATTATTTTACTCAGTGTTTATTATTGTGTTCAATACATTCTATGGACTAAAAGGACTCAGTCTTTACTCTCTTCTTTGCTTAAAATGATGGTTATAATTAGAGGATTTGGGGCAGAATGTACATGTTTATTTGCAGGATAAATAAAGCTTTATACTCATTTCACAATCTATTTTGAATCTTAGTTCTGAGTTCCTGATTCATAAGGACAATTGTGCTGAAACTGTATTTTAATTTGCAGTCTTTGGTGTTAGTTTGTTAAGGAGAAATAACTGAAGAAACTGTATTAAAATCATGCATTTTTCTGGTTCACCACAGTGCCTGTTGCTTAACTGTGAAAACCATTCTTTGGCCTCTTAGTAAAAAGTGAAAAGAATTATACTAAAATGGAAATAAAGATCTTGAATGACTAGAGGGGTTAGTGAGGCTATACCATCAGTGATAATTCTGAAAATAGTTCTCTGCTTCCCTGATCAATGTTTTGGAAGAGTCCTGCTTCCTAAGGAGATGAGGAAGAATGATACACCTGGTGCAGGAGGTTGGGATGTGCAGTGTTTTGTAGTGAACAAATTGCATTTGGCTGGGTATTTAAAAGACACTTTTTAAGTGAATCCACTACACAAAGAGGCTAATTTTGTGTGTCCTAAACACTTTTTCTACATATCCCATATCTTTTTTTTTTTAATATTTTTTTATTGCTTTCAGAGAGAGGAAGGGAGAGGGAGAGAAATAGAAACATCAATAATAAGAATCAATGATCAGCTGCCTCTTACACACACCTCATCGCGGAATTGAGCTTGCAACTTAGGCATGTGTCCCGATCAGGAATCACACTGTGACCTCCTGTTTCATAGGTCAATGCTTGAACGAACACTGAACCATGTTGGTCAGGCTGTCACAAATCTTTGAAGTCATCTTTCTGAAATAAATAATTTCAGGAGACATTCTGAGAAAAATTTTAAGGAGATTCTGAAAGTACTTTAGAAAGAATATGAATTATTTATAGGGGAAGAGAATGTTGGGTATTTCTGAGTTGACTGTTTAACTTCAAGCACTGTATGCAAAAGTGTGGTCTTTACCAAATCCTATAATAGTGTTTTACGTGAGGATACAGGAAACTTTTCTGATGGTCCTCACACCTATGTTCTCTACGTTATGCTGGTTTATTATTTATCTCTACATCTTTGGTTTTGTCACATTTTCTTTTAATCACATTTTACCAAAAAGAATTTGGCCACCAGATGGACCTTGGGAATATCATGGTCATAGAGTAAAGTATTTCAGGTTATAACTCATCTTTTATTCTGGCTTGCCCTACTTGATATCAGCAGAATTTCTGCTCTTGACTCTATTTTGTGACAGGTTTGCCTAATGAAATGTCACTAAACACAACATCAACTACTTACTTTTTCCTTATGGACTGAGCTCCCTTAGGAAAATGTATTCATTTTTGTTGTTTGGTTTTGTTTTATTTTTTTTTATTGCTGCTATAAGTTACCACAAATTTAGTATTTTAAAAGCTTTGGTTGTTATAAACTGAAACACTGTAATCTCATGGTTCCTTAGAGGAGAAGTCTGGCACAAGTTTCATTGAGCTAAAACCAGGTGTTGGTGGGGCTGTGTTCCCTTTTAGAGGCTCAAGAGGAGAATCTATTTCCTTGGCTTTTCCAGCTTCTGGAGGATTCTCCGAATTCCTTGATCCCTAGCGCCCTTTCTCCAAAGCCAGCCACATGCATCTCATTGACCATTTTCCACAGTCACATTTTCCTCTGACTTCCTCCTGTTTCCCTCTTACACTGGAAGAGCCCTTGTGATTATCGAGGCCGATTGATGCAGTCCCCATCTCAATGTTCTTAGCCCAATCACATCTGCAAAATACCTTTGCCATGGAAAGAGACATATTCACCGGTTCCAGGGATTAGAACAAGGGCCTCTTTAGGGAGCTAATATTCTGTCTCCCACACAAATGTTACCCACAATGTAATTTGACGATGTTTCACCATGGTACCTCTTTCAGTATCAACCCTCACTTCTGGTGTTTCTTCTTGTTCATGGATCCTTAAGATAAAATGAACCAGGCCATACTGAGCCAAAGCTGCTTTTCTGAAGTAGAGAGTATCACCGTTTGTTTTCTTTTTGTTGGCTTAGTTCTTATTTTCCATCCTTTTCTTATTATGGTTGAAACGTAAGTCCCTGAGGACACTTCACAAGTGGTGATCACACTAAAATTCTATTGTTAGGCCATTTGACACTTGGCTCATCTTTGACCTTGACACTTTCACAAAATCATAGAGAAAAAACTGGAGGCCAGTTTGAGAGGGAGCTGGAGCAATTAGCTAACAGACATAGTCTTTTTTTTTTTTATGTCGCTATTACTACAAAATATTTTGCCAACTAAAAATTATCTTGTGTGCAAGGGATGTGTTTCATAATCAAATAATTTCTAGTGATCTTGGTATATCTTCATCTTAGAGACTTTATTGCACATTTGAAGGTAGAAAGGTAATATAGAATTGTTGGTAAGGGGATAGATTCTGAAGCTGTATGAACATTATTAGCAAGTTACCTAATTTCTTTCTCCCAGTTTCCTCATCTGTAAGATAGAGGGAGAAAAAAAAACAAATAAACCTGTCTCCCAGGATTGCAATGAGGACTAAATGAGTTAACATTTGTAAGTATTATATACTGCTGCATGAATATTTAGAAAATAAAATGAAAATAAAGGCTCTGAGAAAACTGCTCTAAAGTAGTCTGTTTTTCTTTCTTTATTTTTTAATTCCCCAGTTTTGATAATAGGACACATTTTTCTCCCCAAGTAATATTTGTTCACATTCCACAGATATATTTTTCCATGGGAAGCCGTTTGGGAAATACTGATAAAATAACAATTTACTTTCTGTATTTTTAACCTACTTTCCAATGGTATTAAGACCTTTACCAGTATGTATGGAGGTACAATTAGATGGCAATGTTATGCCATGAGGCAAAGGGTAGTGACTCTCTCCAGCAGCTAGCATAGTGCACATAGTTCTCAACAAATATTTATTAAATAAGTGAAAAAATAAAAATTAAAAATATTATTTTTTATTAAAGCCCTTATGTTAATGCATACTAACTCTTTACTTTATACCTATTTTTTTCTATTTATGAATAGATATTTTTAAACAGGAGAGACTTTGTTTATTACTTATTAATTGAGAGTTTAGAGTTTATGAACAATTTTGATTTGTTGATTTGGCTTAAAGTTTCTTTAGTTTCTTATTATTTCTTATATAAAGCCAGTAAAAAAAAACTGAAGTATACCAACTATCACATATAAGTCAGAAAGTGAAACTTTTATAAACCAGAGATCAAATGAATTTGTTTCTTTTTTTTTGTTTGTTTTTAAATGCATATTTTTATTGATTTCAGAGAGGAAGGGGAAGGAGAGAGAGATAGAAACATTGATTGGCTGTCTTCTACATATCCCCTACTGGGGATTAAACCCACAGAGTGGGCATGAGCTCTTGACTGGAATCAAACCCAGGACCCTTCATTCCACAAGCCAACTCTCTATCCACTGAGCCAAACCAGGTAGGGCTCAAAATGAATTTGTTACTTCAAATTAGTGTCAGTAAACAAGCAGTTTTTTTTTAAATTAATGTATTACATGTATACATATCTTCCCATTGCCCCCCCACTGCAATGCATGCCCTGTCCCCCCAGTGCTTGTGTCCATTGGTTATGCTTATATGCATGCATACAAGTCCTCATCTACCTCAACTTTCCCTAACCTTCCAACTCTAATTTGATAGTCTGTTTGATGCTTTACTGCCTCTGTATCTAGATTTTTTCTATTAGTTTATAATGTTTTTATTATCCATAAATGAGTGAGATCATGTGGTATTTTACTTTCATTGACTGGCTTATTTCACTTAGCATAATGCTCTCCAGGTCCATCCAGGTTACTGCAAATGGTAAGAATTCCTTCTTTTTAATGACAGCATAGTATTCCATTGTGTAGATGTACCATAGTTTTCTGATCCACTCATCTGCTGATGGTAACATAAGCTGTTTTCAAATCTTAGCTATTGTAAATTGTGCTGCTATGAACATAGGGGTGCATATATACTTTCTGATTGATGTTTCTAGTTTCTTAGGATATATTTCTAAGAGTGGGATTACAGGGTGAAATGGGAGATCCACTTTTCGTTTTTCTGAGGAAACTCCATACTGTTCTCCACAGTGGCTGCACCAGTCTGCATTCCCACCAACAGTGCACAAGGGTTCCTTTTTCTCCGCATCCTCTCCAAAACTTGTCATTTGTTGATTTATTGATTGTCATTTTGACAGGTGTGAGATGGTATCACATTGTCATTTTGCTTTGCACCTCTTGGATAATAAGTGACTTTGAGCATGTTTTCATGTGTCTCTTGGCCTTTTTTCTGTCTTCTTTTGAAAAGGTACTATTTAGGTCCATTACCCATTTTTTTATTGGATCATTTCTCTTCCTTTTATTAAGTTGAATAAGTTCCCTGTAGATGTTGGGGATTAAACCCTTATTAGTGATAACATTTGCAAATATATTCTCCCATACAGTAGGCTTTCTTGTTGTTGTTATTTTTTTGTTGTTGTTGATGGTTTCTTTTGCTGTGCAAAAGCTTTTTATTTTGATGTAGTCACATTTGTTTATTTTCTCTTTAGCTTCCATTGCTTTGGAGCAGTATAGGTAAAGAAGTTCTTTCAACATATGTCTGAGATTTTGCTTCCTGTGTATTCCTCTAGTATTTTTATGGTTTCCCATCTTGTGTTTAAGTCCTGTATCCATTTTGAGTTTATTTTTGTGTATGGTGTAAGTTGGTAGTCTAGTTTCATTTTTTTTGCATGTATCTGTCCAATTTTCCCAACACCATTTAATTTTTTTAAATATATATTTTATTGATTTTTTACAGAGAGGAAGGGAGAGGAATAGAGTTAGAAACATCAATGAGACAGAAACATTATCAACTGCCTCTGCACACCCCTACTGGGGATGTGCCCACAACCAAGGTACATGCCCTTGATCGGAACAGAACATGGGACTCTTCAGTCTGGAGGTCAATGCTCTACCCACTGAGCTAAACTCGTTAGGACCCAACACCATTTATAGAAGAGACTGTCTTGACTCCATTGTGTGTTCATGCCCCCTTTGTCAAATATTAATTGAACATAGTGGTTTGGGTCAATATTTGGATTCTCTATTCTATTTCATTGGTCTATATGTCTATTCTTGTGCCAGTACCAGGCTGTTTTGAGAACAGTGGGTTTGTAATACAACTTGAGAGAGAAACAAGAAAAGTAGAAGAAAGGAAATAGTAAAGATCAGGGCAGAGTTCAATAACATAGACACCAAAGAAACAATTTAAAAGATCAACAAAACCAAGATGTGGTTCTTTGAAAGGATAAACAAGATTGATGAACCTCTAGCTAGGCTCACAAAGAAGCAAAGAGAGAGGATCCAAATAAACAAAATCAGAAATGAAAGAGGTGAAATAACAACAGACCCCGCCGAAATACAAAGTATTGTTAAAAAATTCTATCAACAACTCTATTCCAATAAACTGGATAACCTGCAGAAAATGGACATATTCCTAGAAAAATATAACCTTCCAAAACTCAATCAGGAAGAATCTAAACATCTCAATAGGCCAATAACTATGGAAGAAATTAAAGCAGTCATCAAAAAGCTTCCAGCAAACAAAAGCCCAGGGCCAGGCGTTACACAGGAATTTTATCAAACATTCAAGGAAGAATTAAAACCTATCCTTCTCAGACTATTCCAAAAAATTCAAGAAGAAGGAACACTTTCAAACTCATTCTATGAAGTTAGCACAACCCTAATACCAAAACCACATAAAGACAACACAATGAAAGAAAATTATAGGCCAATATCTCTCATGAACATAGATGCCAAAATCCTCAACAAAATTCTAGCAAATCGAATCCTGCAATACATCAGAAAGATCATACACCATGACCAAGTAGGATTCATCCCAGAAATGCAGGGATGGTACAGTATCTGCAAATCAATAAACGTGATACATCACATAAACAAACTGAGAGATAAAAATCTTATAATCATATCAACTGATGCAGATAAAGCATTTGACAAAATCTAACACCCTTTCTTGATAAGAACTCTCAGAAAGGTGGGAATAGAAGGATCACACCTCAACATCATAAAAACAATATATGATAAACCCACAGCTAATATCACACTCAATGGGCAAAACTAAAACCATTTCCCCTAAGAACAGGAACAAGACAGGGATGCCTAGTCTCCCCACTTCTGTTCAAAATAGTACTGGAAGTACTTGCCATTGCAATTAAATAAAAAGAAAAAAGAAAAGGCAACCAAATTGGAAAAGTAGAAGTAAAGCTGTCCTTATTTGCAGATGACATGATACTGTACATAAAAAAACAAAAGACTCCATCAAAAAACTAATAGACTTAACAAATGAATTTGGCAGGATACAAAATTAATGCTAAGAAATCTATGGAATTTCTATACACTAATATTGAACTTACAGAAAGAGAGACTAAAAAAGCAATCCCATTTACCATTGTACCAAAAAATTTAGATACCTAGGAATAAACTTAACTAAAGAGGTAAAAAACCTATATGCAGAAAACTATAGGACACTGAAAAAAGAGATAGAGTAAGTCATAAACAGATAGAAGAGCATACTATGCTCATGGATTGGGAGAATCAACATCATTAAAATGTCCATACTATCCAAAGCAATTTATAGATTCAATGCACTCCCCATTAAAATACCAAGGGCATATTTCACAGACCTAGAAAGAACTCTCCAAAGATTTATCTGGAACAAAAAAAGACCCCAAATAGCCACACCAATCCTGAGAAAGAAGAATAAAGTAGGTGGGATTGCAATACCAGATTTCAAGCAGTATTACAAAGCTCTACGTTATAGCACTTCTGTTTTGTCTATTACTATATTCCAGCTTGCCTTCCATTTAAGCTAAATATTTC